>CM035838.1:172297206-172511772 GCA_020510985.1 Pholidichthys leucotaenia | reverse complement strand
TTTCCAAACAATACCGGTAGAACCTCCCAAAAAAACATGGCAGGAACTGGACAGAAGGATCTCAAGATTCATATGGCAGGGTAAGAGACCTAGAATCAGATATAGAACCCTACAGCTAAACAAAGACAAAGGTGGGCTCGCACTGCCAAATATCAGGGACTATTTTATAGCTGCACAAATTAAAACTTTAGTAGAGATATGTAACCCAGTCTACACTGCACAATGGAAGGAGATGGAATGCCAAATAACAAGTGACATCCCCCTACAGGCGATAATAGGGAACAATGCCTTAACTAAACTCCTGAATAACACTAACCCGTGGATAGAGACCCCGCTAAAAATTTGGTTTAAGATAGTCAGAGAGAATCAAGCTAAAGAGCCCTATCGACTTCTGCAATGGATTGCCTATGATCAAGACTTTACCCCCAATAAAACAGACACTAGATTTAAAGTCTACTTCCGGTACTTCCGGTGCTGCACTTGTAATGCTTGATATGAGCCGAGAATTTTAAGCAAAACCATCAAAATAAGGACTTCTGTTGGCTACCAACAAACGTGGGGAATACCCTTACGACCCAGTGCTGACCTGGTGAAGGTTCTGGCAGATCTGGCTCCGTTTCGCCCCGTTTCCGACCTCTAAAGGCTCGCCTCTGATGCTAACCCAGATGCTAACCCAGAGTAACTGCAGCAGTGAGAAGGTATTCTTTACATCTGGCCATCTGGAGCCGAGGAGAGAAGGATTTAAAAGGAGGACGAACCAACCGAGGCGGCGATTGGGAGCTCGGGCGCGGCGTTGGTGAGAGACGGGGGCCACCTGGGTCCAGCAGGACAGTGGTCTGAACCGGTGCCCAATTGCGAGGCCCAGCCGAGGAACGACCAGACTGACGGCGGTTGGTGACGGGGCCTAGACGGGGCCCAGCGGAGGAGCCGCCTAGCCAGACGGCGACGAGTGGCTGTGATCGGTGGATTCCGGCTGCGCCGGCGGTGCACGACATAACTGGCCAGGTAGACGGAGGCAGGCGCCGGCGATAGACGGCGGTGATCTGCGGAGCTGAGCAGCGTCACTCGGCGGAGAAGCTGCGCAGGAGCGGCGGGTCCAGTAGTGACCGAGCTAGTTGAGGCCTAGCCGGATTCTTTGCTTATTTCTATCCACAGGTCAGTAAAATGCCACCCAAAAAAGAGGAAATGGAAGAAATTAAAAAAACTCTGAACTTTGTGTTAGATGAACTGGCCAAAGTGACTAGCCAGCAGGACAAAATATTAGACCTAATACAGGAGGTACAAGCCCTACATTCAATAATAAAAGAAAAAGACAAAAAAATTATGGACCTGGAGCAACACGGGCGTCTTTTGGAGCAACGCGCTGAGGATCTTGAACAAGGTTCTCGCATTGATGACATAGTTATAAGTGGACTAGACATCAGATATCAGTCGTACGCCCATGCCGCTACAGGACTGAGTGGTGAACATGCTTCCATAAGTGAATCAATGTCCTTAGAAAACCAAGTGCTTCAGTTCCTTAATGATAAAGACATTAAGGTAGAAGCCAATGCGATCTCAGCCTGTTATGCTTTACCGAAGAAAGATAACAAAACAAAGAAATCAATTGTGATGCGCTTTGTGAACAGGAGGGTGAAAAATGACATACTGAGGCAGGCCAAAAAACTAAAGGAAACTCAAGTTTACCTAAATGAACACTTGACAAAAAAAAACGCTGAATTAGCACGGCAGGCACGGATGCTAAAGAAACATAATAAGATACAGTCAACCTGGACAAGAAATTGTAGAATTTGGATTAAACTAAATGGAACACCTGAGCAAGCAAAAAGTATAATGATCAGAGATGCTACTGACTTAGATAAATACAAATGAACACTGACTATGAAACACAGAGTGAGGAAACTCAAACTCTAAAAATATGCCACTATGCTGAACATAAACCACAAGAGATGGAGAATGATATTGATCCTGATAACCACTTTTTCAATAATATTCATAACCACTGTGAATATTACACTGAAAAGCAATTCAAAAGTCAAGTGCAATTAGATGGTAAACTGTCAATAATACACTTCAATAGCAGAAGTCTTAACAAAAACTTCTCACAGATTCAGGACTATTTAAAACAGCTAAACAGAAAATTCACAGCTATAGCAGTCTCTGAAACCTGGCTTAATGCAGACCAGGCTGCCCTGATGGCAATAGAGGGATATCAGATGTTTAACATTAACAGATCTCAAAAAAAGGGTGGTGGTGTTGCACTGTATATTGATGACCTATATAGATGTAAGCTTGTAAATGAAATGTCCTCAGCACTACCAGGGATTCTGGAATGTGTTACTGTTGAGATTGACCTAGACAAAACAAAAAATCTAATCATAAGCTGCATATACAGAACGCCGGGAACTTGCATTGAGACATTCAGAGATAAATTAGTCGAGCTGTACAATAATATTACTAGTAAGAAAATGGTAGCAATTTGTGGAGATTTCAATATTGATCTACTTAATCCACATCAACAAAATGTAGTTACAGAGTTCATGAACTCTATGTACAGCATGAGTCTATATCCCACAATAACACATCCCAGTAGAATCACAGCTCACTCTGCTACACTTATTGACAACCTGTTTGTCAATGTTCTCGACAAGAAAATAGAAAGTGGATTATTGATAAATGATATAAGCGACCACTTGCCAATCTTTGCACTTATCCATGGCCACACGGGGCCCAACCCAGAAAAAATCTCAAAATCGTTCAGACACAAATCACCAAACGCAATCAGTTCTTTTAAAGAGGACTTGCTGAAGCAAGACTGGACAGAAGTCTATGTATCAGATGTAAATGAGGCCTATGACACATTTACAAACACTGTAACCACTCTTTATGAAAAAAACTGCCCATTAGTTAAAAAAAAGCTTAAACACAAATTTACTGACAAACCATGGCTAACCAAAGGACTACAAAAGGCGTGTAAAAAGAAAAATTTATTATATAAAGCTTTCATAAAGAAAAGGACAAAAGAAGCAGAGCAGCGGTATAAAACATACAAAAATAAGTTAACATATATAATAAGATGTAGTAAAAGAGACTATTACAGTAAAGAACTGGAAAAAAACAAAGACAATATTAAAAATACATGGACAATAATCAACAGTATCCTTGGAAATAAAAGCAGAAATACCAGCTACCCAACTAACACTCAAAAAAATAATAAATCGACTCCGAATGTGAATATAGCTTCACCTGCAGATGAATTTAATAATTTTTTTGTTAACATTGGACCTAAACTGGCCCGAGAAATACCCACTACGGTGCCAACAGGTGATTCAATATGCAATAACACTGCTGTAAAAGACACCATCTTCATAAAGAACACAGACGAAAGAGAGGTCATTGAAATTGTTAAATCGTTCAAAAGTAAAACATCTACTGACTGCGATGGTATTGATATGCTACTAGTCAAAACTGTTATCGAATGCATAGTGAAACCACTGACGTATATCTGTAACCTGTCTCTCCAATCAGGTATATTTCCCAATGCAATGAAAATAGCTAAAGTAATTCCGATTTACAAGACAGGCGACAGAGGGGAACTCTCCAACTACAGACCAATTTCACTATTACCGCAATTTTCCAAGATACTTGAAAAAATATTCTATGAGAGAATTGACAACTTCATACTGAAGAATGATTTATTGTGTGAGCAGCAATATGGGTTCAGACACAAAAGGACAACAGCATATGCCTTAATGGAATTTACAGAAAAAATATCAACAGCCATTGAAAATAAAGAGTATTCAGTTGGAGTATTCCTGGATCTTAAAAAAGCATTTGATACAGTAGATCACAATCTATTATTAAAGAAACTACAAAATTGTGGTATCAGAGGGGTAGCACTGTCCTGGTTAAGAAGTTACTTAAAGAATAGATATCAGTTTGTATGTGTTAACAACAAAAACTCAGAGCTACTGAAGGTCACCTGTGGAGTCCCACAGGGTTCAGTTTTGGGACCATTATTATTCAATATGTATATAAATGATATATGTAAAGTTTCAGAAAAAATGGACTTAATATTGTTTGCTGATGACACTAACCTGCTATGCAGTGGAAACAACTTGGAACAACTTCTGGATACACTCGGAAAGGAATTAGGAAAGCTGAAACTGTGGTTTGATTCAAACAAATTAACGCTCAATTTAAGCAAGACAAAATTTATAGTCTTTAACAACCATCACAACTACCCAGTACCCAAACTCAGTGTAAATGGTGTAGAGATTGAAAGGGTATCCGAAACTAAATTCCTTGGAGTAATAATTGATAACAAACTGTGTTGGAAGCCACATATTAATTATATAAAAGGTAAAGTATCCAAATCAATTGCAATATTACACAGAGTGAAAAATTTGCTGAATCAACCCACACTATACACCTTGTATCATTCATTAATACTCCCATACATGACATATTGTAATGAAGTATGGGGAAATACATATAAAACAAACATATATCCACTCTTTATGCTTCAAAAGAGAGCTATTAGAATAATCAACAAAGCAGCTTACAGGGAACCAACAAACCCACTTTTTCTTAAACAAAAAACTCTCAAGTTGAAAGATCTGATCGACTTTAAAACCGCAATAATAATGTTCAAAGTGAAGAATCTATCACTGCCCGCAAATATCCAGAAGTTGTTCCAAACAAGGGAGAAACGATATCACTTCAGAGGAACATGTATATTTCAAAAGCCTACAGTGAGAACAACTACCAAGCAACACTGTATTTCAGTGCAAGGAGTCAGATTATGGAACGATTTTGGACCTGAATTAAAATCATGTACAAAGCTTGGACAATTTAAACAAAAACTAAAGGAAGAAATACTCCAAACATATTTACAAGACGACATGTAAACTCACATAAGGATTGACATTTCCAGCCTGTGTTGTGTTATAGCTTAGTTTTTCTTTTTTCTCTGTGACACTATGTCTTAGATTTGTTTTTGAATAGTAACCGCTTAACTTAGACTAGCTCAGTTTTCTTTTTCTCTCAGTCATATTTTGTCTTAGCCTTGTTTTAAATTGTAATCGCTCTTGTCTTGTTTTCTCTTTTTTCTCCTTTGAATTCTTGGATGGAATATGGGTGGGCAATATAAGCTGCGGCTTCAGCCATCACCCATTTCGGATAACTCACGTGGAATTGTATAGTAGAAGGAGTCTTTGTCTAATTTGACCTTGTTGTTATATTATACAGTTTCTTTTAACCTGTAATGTACTATCCGAAATAAATAAAGAGTGGAAAGAGAAAGGGCTGATAAAATATTACGATTTTTTTAAGGGGCAAACTTTAAGAAGTTTTGAAGATTTGAAAAAACAAGGTCTAATAAATCAAGATCTTTACAGGTTCTTTCAGCTTAGACACCACATAAACAATATACTTAAAAAGGAGGATTTGGAAAGGGCCCAGTCAGGTGTTCTGAAGGTCTTCTTAATGGCATATAAAGGGATCCCAGGGATCAGATACATTTCTAAAATATACCAAGGTCTTCAAGACTTAAAAGGAGACAACACATCGTATATAAAAGAGAGATGGGAAAAAGAGGGGAATTTCACTTTACAATTGGAAATATGGGAAAAGCTAAATAAACAGCAATGGAAAAGTACCTCATCCCTGCAGTGGAGAGAATTTGGATGGAAAAACTTGGTAAGATTTTTCAGAACACCTGCACAAAACAAATTTACCCATAAGGGGTTGAACTGTTGGCGCTTGTGTGGTGAAAAGACTGCAAATCATTTTCATGTGTTTTGGTCATGCCCAGTTATCCACCAATATTGGTCCAACGTACAGACAATATTGGGGAAAATATTCAAAATAACAGTTCCCTTTTCTTTTGTAACTTTGTATTTGGGTTTATTACCGGACTCACTGGAAAGACGAGGAGATAAATACTTATTCAATGTTTTAATATTGGCAAGTAAAAAAGCCCTAACTAAAAAATGGATGCTGAAGGACTGTCCTACACCTGAAGATTGGATTAACGTGATTCAAGACATTTACTCGATGGAAAAGTTGACATTCGCACTGAGACAGGACATGGATGGGTTCATAATCTTTTGGCAACCCTGGATCGCATATGTGTCTTCCATTAGAACTAATCTTTGACAAATACCATTTCAATAATGGTCCCGCTCTTTGTTCCAACGCTACTCAGTTGCTCTTTTACTTTTAATTACTTAATTTTCTGTTTGTTTGTTTTTTGCTGTTCTGTTTGTTTGTTTATTCGTTTGTTTGTTTGTTTTTTATTTAATTCTCCTTAACTTCACTTTTTCTTTCACTTTAAAAAAAAAAGGGGGGGGGTTGTTGTAATAACTATCCTACCAATGTTGTCAAATAGCAAAACATAAGGGAACATGTGATGAAAATGTAAACAACGCAATGCTGTAATGACCTGTATACCCTTTACAAAAACTTAAAAAAAAAAAAGAGGTATAAACATTATTTGCTGAAAGGATATATGTTAGAAGGGTAGTATTTATATGTACGATTCACTATGCTCACTCTGGGACACTATGGAATGGTGGGTGGGACAGCACTGTGTATATCTGTGTTGTTTGAGGCTGGTTTTGATGTATGGACATCAATGTATGCTAGGATGGATGGGTGTTAATGTTGATCCACTCCAGTTCGCCTACCAGCAAGGCATTGGGGTGGAGGATGCGGTGATCTTCCTCCTTCACCGTTCTCTGTCCCACCTGGAGAAGCCCGGGAATGTGGTGAGGATCATGTTCTTTGACTTCTCCAGTGCTTTCAACACCATCCAACCGATGATCCTGAAGGACAAGCTGCTGCGCGCAGGGGTGGACCAGTACCTGCCATCATGGATCCTGGACTACCTCACGAACCGGCCTCAGTTTGTGAGAACCCGGGACTGTGTGTCCGACACGATCATTGGTAGCACGGGGGCCCCCCAGGGAATGGTGCTGGCTCCCTTCCTGTTCACTCTTTATACTGCGGACTTCTCACACAACACAACACACTGCCATCTACAGAAGTTCTCTGATGACTCTGCGATCGTTGGCCTCATCTCCAATGGAGATGAAGCTGAGTACAGAGGGCTTATCCAGGACTTCGTGGACTGGTGCCGTCGGAACTGCCTCCAGATCAACGCGAGGAAAACTAAGGAGCTGGTGGTGGACTGCCGCAGGCATGGACAACCCCTCACAGCACCAGTAAATATACAGGGAACAGACATTGAGATGGTGACATCCTACAAGTACCTGGGTGTTCATCTGAACAATAAACTAGACTGGTCACATAATACTGACGCACTCTAACAAGAAGGGACAGCACAGGCTGTTCCTACTGAGGAGACTCAGGTCTTTTGGTGTACAAGGGGCGCTGCTGAAGACATTCTATGACACGGTGGTGGCATCAGCCATCACTTTTGGAGTGGTCTGCTGGGGCAGTGGCATTACTGCAGCCGATAGGAAGAGACTGAACAAACTGATCAAGAAAGCTAGCTCTGTCCTGGGGCAGCGCCTTGACCCGGTGGAGGAGATAGGAGAGAGAAGGATGGGGGCTAAACTGTCATCTCTGCTGGAGTCCGAGTTCCACCCTATGCAGGACATACTGAATGCACTGAGGAGCTCATTTAGCAGCAGACTACATCATCCTAGGTGCACAACCGAGAGGTTTCGCAGGTCCTTCCTACCAACGGCTGTCAGACTGTACAACCTAAGCAGGGCTGCTCGCAGAGATGGCAAAAAAGACGTAACAACCTAATAGTTTTTTTGAATGCAAAAGATGCAATAGACTTACATAATGGTCCCCTCCGGCATACAACTAGGAAAATACCGGTCGCTATGGAGGGTGAGAATATGTATGGGTACATAATCATACCATGTAGGATAACTAAGTAGACGGTTGTGCTGTTTCATCCCATCTAGCAACAATGCTCTGCACTGTGTGTGTTTATATATTCACATATTTATTCCATCTAGCTACAATGCTCCGCACTGGGTGTGTTTATATTTATATATCTATATATTTATTCCCTCTAGCTACAATGCTCCGCACTGTGTGTTTATATATCTACATATTATTCCATCTAGCTACATTGCTCCACACTGTGTGTTTATATATTTACATATTTATTCCACCTAGCTGCAATGCTCCGTACTGTGGGTGTTTATATATCTACATATTTATTCCATCTAGCTACAATGCTCCGCACTGTGTGTTTATATACTCATATATTTATTCCATCCAGCTACAATACTCTGCACTGTGTGTCTGTGTGTATATATATATATATATATATATATATATTTATAGTAATATGTACATATGTATATTAGCTGCTCTTGCTTTTTTTTCTTGCCTTCTGATTGTTGCTCTGAGTGTTGCTATCCCTGTGCTGTTGCAATCCTGGAATTTCCCCGTTGTGGGACTAATAAAGGCTTATCTTATCTTATCTTATATGTACAAAATACAGTTAATTGTTTACTTGGGGTCTTAAATGTGGTAATTTGTATATATCTTCCTTCTCCCTTTCGAACACTGTATACTGTTACTTTATTGCATTTGTCATTTGTTTTGTTTTTGTTATACTTTTTTGTTCGAAATAAAGTATCTATCTATCTATCTATCTATCTATCTCAGCTCATCCATTTTCTTGGCGAGGGATCTGGTGTTGGTGAGAAAAATTGAAGGTAACGGTGGTTTGGTGCGTAGTTTGCGCAGCTGGGCACAGAGGCCAGCCCTGCAGCCTCGTTTCTGCTTCCTCTCCCGCTGTCTGCGCCGTTTGCGGGGCATGATGAACCACAGAGCGCCCAAGGATCTGTTGATCTCCTCAGGGATGTGGTGGTAATTACTGGAATAAACGCTGGAGATGTCGGAGGTAAGTTGGCGACCGATGCCTATAAGTTCTTGGTGACTGTAGGTAATTAGTCTGTCACAGAAGGAACACAGAAGGAGGCAGAAAAAAGACAAAAATGATCGAGTGCAGTAGTCCGGAGCATCTAGCCACTAGTGATAGGCGGATCAATCCAAATATCAATAGTGTAGAGGCTGGGTTCATCATCTCAGACTGGATGCAGAGGGTAAACAGAGAAGGACAATAGCTATGGAGATTATGGTGAGGTAGCAGGAAGAAGGAGTTGGGGGTAGAAGGGATGAATGTATTGTGATGTGAGATGTCATGCAGATGTGAGATGGGCGGTTGGTATAAAAGGAGAACCCCTGGTGTATTGAGACATGCTTTTTCTGTGTATGACTGATGTGAGAGTGAATAAAGGCGTCTGCTGCATAAATCAGTCTCGTTATTTACACTCTCCACACTGGTGACCCCTTGACGAATTATGGAACACGAGGCAAGAACCCCGGAGTCGGCCCGGACGGGAAGTCCCAGCGACGCAGCAAGCATCCCAGAGACGGCCCGGACGGAAACCCCCAGCAACGTGTGCACTGTTTCCGTCAAACTACCGGACTTTTGGCTGCACGACCCGTGGTCTTGGTTCCACCACACCAAGGCTCAGTTCGCCCTCCGGGGAATAATGGCAGACGACACCAAATATTACTATGTGGTCGCAGCGCTGGACGCTCGCACGTCTCAGCAAGTAGTGAGCCTGCTCCAACAGCCTCCAGCCCACGACAAATACGAGGCTCTCAAGGCTGCGCTGACCTGGCGCTACACGCTCTCGGACTGTGAGAGAGCAGAGAGGCTCCTGAGGCACTCCGAGTTAGGAGATGGGTCGGCGGTCGAACTGATGGAGAGGATGTTGGCGTTAATGGGCACGGACGACGGGCATTTTCTGTTTGCCCACCTTTTCCTCCGGAACCTCCCAACAGAGGCGAGAGTGGTTCTTGCCAATTCGCCGTTGCTGGCCTCGCGTGACTACCGTGCGCTAGCCCAGGAGGCAGATCGGATCATCCTCACCACCAGAGCCCTCACAGTGAACGCGGCGGCGTCAGAATCCAGCGAGACGACCAGCGGAGGCGAGGAGCCGGTGACGGTAGCGGCAGCGGAGGCCAGGAAGCGCCAGACAGACACGCTCTGTTTCTACCACCACCGCTTCGGAGAGAACGCACACATATGAGCGCCACCATGCCAATTCAAGTGTTCGGGAAACGCCAAGGCCGGCAGTCGGTAGCAGCTGCGACCGCCGGTGAAGAGAACAAGCTGCTCTATGTGACGGACTCGCGCTTGGGGAGACGGTTCCTCATAGACACCGGAGCCCAGAAGAGCATCATCCTGCCATCCTACGCCGACCGTCTGGCGGGAGCTAGCAGCCCCGGCCTGGTAGCAGTAAACGGCTCAGACATTAAGACTTTTGGTGAGAGAACACTGACTTTATCCCTACACGGCCGTATGTACGAGTGGACTTTTGTCATAGCGGCACTGAGTTTCCCAATCCTGGGAGCTGATTTTCTGTGTGCACATGGGTTACTAGTCAATGGTGCTAACAGGTGCCTGGTTAATCCAATGTCTTTTGATTCTCTTCCCCGTACAGCTCGAGGGGCCGGGCCAATAACACAAGCCAACGTCACAGCTCCAGGCGGTAAGTTCCACACACTGCTCACTCAGTTCCCAGCACTCATGGTCCCAACGTTTTCGGCGGCCATCGCTAAACACGGGGTGGAACACTTTATCACCCCCACCGAGCTGCCCGTTTTCGCACGACCTCGGCGCTTGGACGCAACTAAATTGGCCATACTGCGCGAGGAGTTTGCCAACCTGGAAAGGTTGGGCATCATCAGGCAATCGAACAGCCCATGGGCATCCCCGCTACACATGGTCCCTAAGGCCGAGGGATCGTGGCAACCGTGCAGAGATTTCTGCAGATTGAATAACGCCATAGCGCACGACCGCTACCCGATTCCCCATATTCAGGATTTTTCCATTCACCTTGCTGGAGCACGCATTTTTTCTAAAATAGACCTGGTCCACGGTTACCACCAGGTCCCAGTGCGCGCGGAGGACATACCCAAAACAGCGGTAATAACTCCGTTTGGCTTGTTTTGAGTTTTTACACATGCCCTTCGGATTAAAAGGAGTGGCACAGACATTCCAACACATGATGGATGCGGTGTTGCGCGATCTTCCCGTTTGTGTTCGTCTACCTGGATGATATCCTGGTGGCCAGTGCGTCCGAGGACGAACACGTAACCCACCTCAGGACAGTTTTCCAGAGGTTGGAGAGAGCACGGGTTAATAATCAACCTGGCGAAATGCCAGTTCGGCGTGACGGGGATTGATTTTTTGGGGCACCGCGTCTCACCGGAGGGAGCGATATCCTTGCCCAACAAAGTGCGCGCCGTGACAAATTTTCCCCGGCCTCAGACGCTCAGGGCGCTGCAAGAATTCTTGGGGATGGTTAACTTTTATAACTGGTTCCTCCCCCGCGCAGCTCAACTCATGCAGTCATTGTACGCTGTGCTCAAGAGATGGAAACCCGCAGACAGAGTCGAATGGACTCCGGAGCGAGAGCAGTCGTTCTCTGAGGTTAAAACAGCCCTGGCAAACGCCGCACTGTTGGCGCACCCGGACCCGGCGGCCCAGATAGCGCTCACTACTGACGCCTCGGACGTGGCCATAGGGGCCGTTGTGGAGCAACGTGTCGCCGCTTCTTGGCAGCCGCTCGCTTTTTTCAGCAGGGCTTTGCGTGACAGTGAGCGTAAATACAACGCGTTCGACAGAGAGTTGCTGGCTCTCCACCTGGCCATACGCCACTTCCAGTTCTGGCTGGAAGGGCGCAGCTTCACCGCGTTCGTGGACCACAAGCCGCTAACGTACGCGATGGCCAAGGTTTCGGAACCATGGTTGGGCCGGCAGCAGAGACAGCTGGCCGCGATCTCGGAGTTTACGACCGATATTCAGCATGTGTCGGGTAAACTGAATGTGGTGGCGGACTGCCTCTCGTGCGCAGTAGTGGCCCCGGTCTGCGTGGGGATAGATTATACAGCCATGGCCGCAGAGCAGATTGGCGATACGGACGTGTGTGCGCTTCAGTCTGAACAAACAGGGTTAAGGCTGGAGAGCAGAGTACTGCAAGACGGCAAGCCTCCCCTAATCTGCGACATCTCCACAGGACTCCCGCGCCCAGTGATCCCAGTCGCTTGGCACCACCGCGTGTTTGAGTCAGTTTACGCTCTGGCGCACCCAGGAATGCGTGCGTCAGTCAAAATAGTGGGAGCGAAGTTCGTGTGGCCAGGCCTGCGCAAACAGGTGAAAGAGTGGGCTGCAGCCTGTGTAGCGTGCCAATGAGCCAAAGTACACAGACACACGAAGGCTCCGTTGGAGCCGTTTCGTATACCAGCTAAGAGGTTTGACCATGTTCACGTGGACCTCATGGGCCCCCTCCCACCATCGCAGGGGTGCACGCACCTTCTGACAGTGGTGGACAGCACCACACGCTGGCCAAAAGCAGTCCCGCTGGCGGCAACCACGTCCGTGGACGTGGTGCGTGCTTTTTTGACGACATGGGTGGCACGTTTTGGAATCCCGTCGGATATCACGTCCGATAGGGGCCCTCAGTTTGTTTCCGACCTCTGGTCCGCGATGGCCCGTAGCCTGGGTGTTGCAATTCATCGCACAACCGCGTACAACCCACAGGCCAATGGGTTATGCGAGCGTTTCCATAGGTCACTGAAAGCAGCGCTCAGGGCTTCGCTGACGGATGCAAATTGGGTAGACCGGTTGCCGTGGGTTTTATTGGGGTTGTGTTCCGCACCAAAAGAGGATTTGGAGGCTTCCCCGGCGGAGCTGGTTTTTTTCTCAGCCACTGCGGCTGCCTGGGGAATTTTTGCCAGATAATCCCGCGCCGGACAACTGTCCGGCTCAGCGTTTGCAGCATAGTGCAGACACAGGCACGCTGCCGGGCCCGGCCCACCACTGTTTTCCACGTGTTTTTGTGCCAAAAACTTTGAAGAACGCGGCGTTCGTGTTTGCCAGGCACGATGCCCACCGCCCTCCATTGCGCCCACCCTACGATAGCCCGTTCAGAGTGCTGGAAACAGGGGACAAACATTTTTTGTTAGACTTGGGGGGTCGTCAGGAGAAAATATGCATAGACAGATTTAAGCCCGCGGCTCGGGCCCCTCATCATGGAAAGACCCCCACTGAGAACTCCCCAGGTAAACGATTCATCAGAGCAGCCACACGGGCAAGTCGAAGGTTTCCCCCCCCTCGCCATGGCCCACCCGCAGACAGACACACTCCCAGGAGCCCCCCGCAGGCACAGCAGTGCCGCGGAGGTGGTAAACCCCCGTTACAGATATGGGAGGAGACTGAAGCCAAAAGGACGTGAGGACTGAAACCCGGTCCGAGATTCGGGGGGGGGGGGGCGTGTAGAGACTGGGTTAATCATCTCAGACTGGATGCAGAGGGTAAACAGAGAAGGACAATAGCTATGGAGATTATGATGAGGTAGCAGGAAGAAGGAGTTGGGGGGAGAAGGGATGAATGTTTTGTGATGTGAGATGTCATGCAGATGTGAGAGGGGCGGTTGGTATAAAAGAAGAACCCCTGGTGTATTGAGACATGCTTTTTCTGTGTATGACTGATGTGAGAGTGAATAAAGTCGTCTGCTGCATAAATCAGTCTTGTTATTTACACTCTCCACAATAGTATCGATACCAATGTGGGTATTGATATTGATTAATAGAGGGGTTGCACGTGTCAGTGATCACGGGCCACATTGTTTTTCTGCCATTTTGGACGGCAAATAGCGTGGACCCTGTGTTGAGAATAATAATTCCACTAGCACGTACGCAGGCCGACTCGCCACGGTGTTGTTCATTTTCCAATATGACTGAATACCACCTTAAGTGAGTGAGAGCTTTACAGCAAGGCAGACGACACTCCCATGACATCGTTTGTATGTGACAAAAAAAACACAAGACGGATATGGAGGCGAGCCTGCTGCTTGCTGGCTTTTTGTCAGAGTAAAGGCAAAAAAGGAGAGCCAGAGAAGGCTACAGGCGGTGAGACGAAACACTGGAAAAGTACTGGAGAGTTCAGGAAGCCATGGAGCAGCAGAAGACATGAAAATACAAACTAGATCACATATGAAGGTAAGCTAATGATTGCTAATACTAGTTAGCACTAATAAGTCCCCTGTACTACATTGTAATCACGGCAAGTTATCGCTATTAGGTACTAAAATATATATGCTGTGTGTGTTAGTTAGCTCATTGTCTGCATACAGAAGACAATGGTGTTGTCTGTTCAAAATGAGCTTTCCACCACTGGGGTAAATAACGGCAAAGATGCATAATATCACATCACTCACTATCCTCTATCACTGTTTTCAACAGTGATGATGGTTGGGTCTATGCCACTCTGTCTCCCGTCTGCCTCCACCTTGGCCATGAATTTGTTTCAGGTTGCTCCGTCCAGCTACCTTGGGATTTCTTTAATCAGCTACCAAGCACGGAAAAGTCTGCACCTCATCGGTGGACCACGGTATTGATTTGTGTGTAGCCATTTATCTTGTTGATTACACTCACTCACGCTTGCTGTTGGTGATTTGACTGTTCATTGCCATCCAAAATGGCACATTAAACAAAAGACACGTGACCCGTATGACATCGGTGCAACCCCTCTATACTCGTGTAATGGGATCGATACTCTGTGTTTGTCCCATCACAGCATGGCGCAGGCACACTTTGCTCCCCTTCTTCTTGTGGTTTTACGGCAGTTCTTCTTCTCTTGGTTCACTGGCGGATTGCCAACAACTTATAGGTGAAACTCCACGTGTACATGATGAGACACCTTCGAGCCATAATGAACATCTCATGGAAAGACAAGATAACCAACATAGAAGTGCTGAAACGAGTTGGTCTACCATCAATGGAGGACATGCTAATACAGATGAACCTGAGATGGCTTGGACATGTTCAGAGGATGGATCACCAGCGTCTCCCTCAGCAGTTACTCTACTCAATTATGCGAGGGCAAACGCAATCAGGGTAGACTAAGGCTCAGATTTAAAGACACTGTAAAAAGAAATCTGAAGAAGTTGGGTATAGACAGGCGTTCCTGGCAGTGGAAGGAGAAGGACAGAACTACGTGGAGGAATCTGATCAGACCTAAATGAAACAGTCATTGTCGCCCACAACAGACTGCTATGATGATGATGACTGCATTCTGGTTCAAGAAATTGAATATTATATGAAATAACAGCACTCATTGTCACTTTCAATGTCTGATAATGGCAGAAAATTAAGGTGCACTACAGAATGCAAAAAGAGGCTGTATATGTGTTCATAGTGTCCCATATACAGTGCTTAGCTTACTTAATGATTACAATAAATACTGTCACGGCCGACTCACATGCCATAACAAAAGAAAGGGGAGGGACACCAGGATCACAGATGACAATTTATTTGTGAAAGCAAATTTACCAACAAAAGTGCAAAGGAAACGAGGTGTGGAGATCTGCTGAATCAGTAGTGTAGGGGTGTTGGTTGTGTGGAAATATACGTAGTTGGTGCATGTTGTCTAGCACCTTGTTTTTCAATCAGGGGTCCTAGGACCCCTGAAAGTACTTGAGAGAATGTTACATAGATAGATGTACTTTATTGATCCCAAACTGGGAAATTACAGAATGTTCAGTGGTGCTTGGGAAATTGTTTAATTTCACTTCCTTATTAGTCAAAAACATTGCGTAATAATTTGTCACTGTTGTGCATGGATGCCTGAAAAGACTTTTCCATGTCAGTAGATTGTACCACAGGCTTTTAAAACTGCTGTAATTAAACCCTTACTCAAAAAGCCAATGCTGGATCCAGGAGTTTTTGCTAACTGTAGACCAATCTCTAATCTCCCTTTCATTTCAAAAATATTAGAAAGAGCTGTTGCTACGCAATTATTTGACCACTTGCAGGGAAATGGTTAATTTGAAGAGTTTCAATCTGGGTATAGAATCCATCATAGCACTGAAACAGCCTTAGTGAAGGTCATTAATGACCTCCTGATCGCATCTGATAATGGACTTGTTTCTGTACTTGTCCTTTTAGACCTTAGTGCAGCTTTTGATATGATCGATCATAATATTCTACTTGATAGATTAGAACACTATGTTGGACTTAATGGAACTTCGTTGCAGTGGTTTAGATCTTATTTATCTGATAAGTTCCAGTTTGTTCATGTCAATAATGAGTTTTCTTTCAACTCAAAGCTCAGTCATGGAGTTCCAAAGGGATCTGTGCCAGGCCCTACTCTTTTTAGTTTATATATGCTTCTGTTAGGCAACATTATTAGGAAGCACTTTATACATTTTCATTGTTATGTAGATGACACACAATTATACCTGTCAATGAAGCTAGATGATAGTAATCAATTAGCCAAGTTAGAAGCCTGTCTTAAAAAAATCAAAGCTTGGATGACTTTTAATTTCCTGCTATTAAATTCAGATAAAACTGAAGTAATTCTTGTTGGTCCAAAAAACCTAAGAAATACCTTTCCAAATCAAACTTTTAGTTTGGATGCAGTTACTCTCTCTTTTAATAGCTCTGTGAGGAACCTTGGAGTTTTTTTGATCAAGATCTGTTTTTCAGTTCACATATTAAATTCGTTTCTAAGACTGCCTTCTATCATTTGCGTAATATTGCCAAGATTAGGAGCGTCTTGTCTCAGAGTGATGCTGAGAAACTGATCCCCACTTTTGTTAGCTCTAGATTAGATTATTGTAACTCTTTATTATCAGGTTGTCCTAAAACATCTCTAAAAAGTCTTCAGTTGATCCAAAATGCTGCTGCAAGAGTTTTAACAGGTACTAGAAAGAGAGATCATATCTCTCCGGTTTTGGCCTCCCTGTCACGCCGCGCCGCTCATCAGCGGCGCCACCTGCACACACACCTGCACATCATCAGCGGCGAGGGATATAAGCCGCCTCGCCCTGAGCTTCGGCCTGAAGCCGTCAGACTTCCCCATGCATCGCTGTGAGTTCCTTCACCCTCAGCCGATCTCTCTGGTAAGAAGACCTTACCTCCTTTTCCTTCCTAGTCTGCTCCCCTGTGCACAGGTGGATTCCCCGGCGGCGGACGACGCCTCTCCATCACCTGTTCCTCGCTGCTGCACCGGGCTCTCCAGGTGGCTCTCTACCGGACCTCGTGTCCCTTGTTGTGCCAGTCATCTGTCCTCTCCAAGTAAGCTCCTCTCTCGCTCTTATATCTCCTGTGTTGGTGTGTGCCCGTCACCCTTTTCCTTGTGCTTTTCCAAAAGGGTTGTCCGGCTGTACGGCCTCCTGCCTCTGTGCCCGAAGCAGACGCCGCCATCAACACATTTACATCCCGCAGACACACATTCATTCACTCCTGTTGTTAATAAACTATTTGAACTACTCTGAGCCTGTGTGTGTGCGTCTCTTGAGCCGTGCGTTATGTCAGTACGGCTTCAGCAGAGCGGCTCGGCAGATGGCGGGCTCGCACACCGGTTTTCCACTCTCGAGGCTCGAGTGGATCAGATGGCTTATCAGCAACAGGTGATTTTTAATCAGCTGTTAAATATCAACTGATTGGGCCGCTTGGACCCCCAACAGCCGTTCCCCCCGGCTCGTCAGGGTGGCGCGGCTCCTGCAGCTCCAGTGGCCGTCCAGCAGGCTCCGGGTGCCCCGGTTCGGCTCACGCCCATTCCAACCCCCGCCCGCTTTAGCGGTAAGCTCGGCGGAGCACGGGGGTTTATAATGCAGTGTGAGTCCGTTTTCCACCGTGTGCCTGGGGACTTTCCCTCAGATCATAGCCGAATTGGTTATATCGGGAATCTCCTGGAGGGGCGAGCATTAACCTGGACCTACGCCGTAATGGCGAGGCCCAGTTATGCCACCCTCACATATGACCAATTCGTGAGACGCTTCCTGGAGGTCTTTGACCATTCTCCTACCGAGATGGTCCAGGTCGATCGGCTTCTCGCCCTCCAGCAGGGAAGCCGGTTGGCAGCGGACTACGCGGTCGACTTCCGGGTAGCGGCGGAGGAATTAGGCTGGGAGGAACGCTCCCGCTGTGGCCTTTTCCTCCGCAGTCTCAACGATGATCTGAGGGATGAACTGGCTGGGCGGGATATCCCTGAGACGCTAGCGGAGCTAACATCCCTAGCGATCAGTTTGGACAACAGGCTGCGCGAGCGCTCCTCGGGACGGAAGTCGTCTTCTTCTCACCCTCGTGGAGTCTCGCCGCGCCTGTTCCAAGCTCGCCCCCTGGCGACGCCGCCACCATCGTGCCCCGAGGAGTCGGAGCCGATGGTGACGGGCTGGACAAAGCTTTCCCCTGCGGAGAGACAACGCCGCCGTGAGCTGGATCTCTGCATGTATTGCGGAGATGACCAACACACGGTGAAGCTTTGCCCACGGAAAGCCAGTCGGTGGGGTCCGCGAGTCACTGTAGGGGGCCTCGCGGACGTCAATCGGTTAAGTTCTCTCACTCAATTGAAGCTGCCCATCCGTTTCTGCCACAACCCCACTGGGCATCTCACCCACGCACTGGTGGATTCGGGCGCAGAAGGCAGCTTTATTTCACAAAGCCTGGCAACCCGATTGGGCATCCGCTGTCAGGCACTCAGGAACCCCATCTCCCTGGTCAACCTCTCTCGTGCCTCCCTTGGGAGAGTTACGCACCAGACCATCCCCATCCCGGTTATTATCTCTGGAAACCACAGGGAGGAGATAACCTTTTACGTCCTGCCCAACTCTGTGTCGCCCGTCATCCTGGGGTATCCCTGGCTACGCCTCCACAACCCCGTTCTGGATTGGAAGTCCGCCGGGGTGTCGGCATGGAGTACATTCTGCATGGGCACCTGTCTTCAGTCCGCTGCCTGCTCTCCGTCCGCTTCTCCCCCTCCTATGGACACGGCGCCCCCGGACCTGTCCCTGGTGCCACTGGAATTTCACGACCTGGGTATGGTATTCAGCAAATCCAAGGCGATGTCTCTCCCTCCTCATCGGCCCTATGACTGCGCAATCAATCTCCGCCAGGGGGCACCCTTACCTTCTGGACGACTCTACAGTCTATCGGCGCCGGAGAAGGAGACAATGAACTCCTACCTCAAGGAGTCGCTGAGTGCTGGGATAATCCGCCCATCGTCATCACCTGTGGGGGCAGGATTCTTCTTCGTTGGTAAGAAGGACGGATCCCTCCGTCCTTGCATTGACTATCGTGCTCTTAATGACATAACGGAGAAGGATCGCTACACCCTGCCCCTCATGGACACCGCTTTCCACTCCCTCCAGGGGGCGACTTGGTTCACCAAGCTGGATCTACGCAGCGCATACCACCTCGTCCGGATCCGGGAGGGGGATGAGTGGAAAACAGCCTTCCGTACCCCGAACGGCCACTTCGAATACCTGGTGATGCCGTTCGGGTTGACCAACGCTCCAGCCGTCTTTCAGCGCCTCATCAACGACGTCCTCCGGGATTTCATCGGCCTTTTTGTGTTCGTCTACCTGGATGATATCCTCATCTTCTCCAAGTCCAGGGACGAGCACCAGGTCCACGTGAGGCGGGTCCTCCAAAGACTGCTGGAGGACCGGTTATACGTGAAGGCCGAGAAGTGTGAATTTTACGCAAAGACAACATCCTTCCTTGGGTTCATCATCTCACACGACCAGGTGCTTCCGGACCCAGAGAAGGTGAAGGCGGTGGTGGAATGGCCTACACCTGCATCAAGGAAGCAGGTGCAACAGTTTGTTGGGTTTGCGAACTTCTACCGCCGCTTCGTCCCAAATTTTGGCACCATCGTCGGTCCGCTGACCCGCCTCACGTCCCCTAAGGTCCCGTTCCGGTGGACCGAAGAGGCCGCAGCTGCTTTTCAGGCGCTGAAGGCGGAGTTCTCCTCCTCCCGGGTCCTTAGCCAAGTCAACCCTGCGCTGCAATGCATCGTAGAAGTGGACGCTTCGGACACAGGAGTGGGGGCGGTGCTATCCCAGCGGTCGCCAGACGACGGTATCAAACGGCCCTGCGCCTTCTTCTCCCGGTGCTTGTCCCCGGCGGAGAGGAATTACGACGTGGGGGACAGAGAGCTCCTCGCCATCAAGCTCGCGCTGCAGGAGTGGCGTCACTGGCTAGAGGGGGCGGACCTGCCGTTCGTGGTCCTGATGGACCACAAGAACTTGGAATACCTTAGATCTGCCAGGCGCCTGAACGCCCGCCAGGCGCGCTGGTCCTTGTTCTTCGCCAGGTTCCAATTTACCATCACCTTCAGGCCTGGCTCCAAGAACGGCCTGCCCGATGCCCTCTCTAGGCAATTCGCCCCTGAGGAGTCGGAGGACACGGTCCACACCATCCTACCCAGGTCGTGCGTCGTGGGAGCCGTCACCTGGGACATCGAGAGCAAGATCCGGAAGGCGCAGGAAGTGGAACCTGACCCTGGCGGCGGACCGGAGGGGAGGCTGTTCGTGCCATCCACGGTTCGAGGGGAGGTCATCCACTGGTTGCACACATCCAAGCTCACCTGTCACCCTGGCTCCTCCCGGATGATTGACCTCCTCCAGCGGTCCTTTTGGTGGCCGGGCCTGCGGAGGGACGCTGCCCACTACACCCGGGCCTGTCCAATTTGTGCCACCAACAAATCGGGTAATGCCCCTCCAGCGGGTTTGCTCCAGCCTCTGCCCGTTCCTGGCAGGCCCTGGTCGCATATCGCCCTGGATTTCGTCACCGGACTCCCAGTCTCGAACACCTACGACACCATCCTGACCATTGTGGACCGCTTCTCCAAGGCGGTACACTTCGTCCCCCTACGAGGTCTCCCAACTGCCCTGGAGACGGCGGACCTCCTCATCCAACATGTGGTCAGGCTGCATGGGATTCCGGTGGACGTGGTCTCGGACCGAGGGCCCCAATTTTCTTCAGAGGTTTGGAGGTCGTTCTGCAACGCCTTAGGAGCCAAGGTGAGCCTCTCCTCCGGCCATCACCCCCAATCCAACGGGCAGTGTGAGCGGACCAACCAGGAGCTGGAGGCTGCGCGCTGCTGTGTGACGGCGTCCAAACCTACGTCCTGGAGTAACCACCTCGCCTGGGTTGAATACGCCCATAACACCGCTCGCTCTTCTGCTACAGGGATGTCCCCCTTTAAGGCGTCCCTGGGTTATGACCCCCCGCTGTTCCCAGCGCAGGAGAGTGAGGTAACTGTCCCCTCAGTTAGGGCGCATCTCAGGCAGTTCCACTCCATCTGGGCGTCAGCGCGCAATGTGCTTTTACGCACGGCGGAGCGCAACAGAGCCGTGGCGGACCGGCACAGAAGACCTGCCCCGGCGTACAGAGTTGGTCAGCAAGTCTACGTGTCGACCCAGGACGTGACTTTAAAGGGCGAGAGGAGGAAGCTGGCACAGCGCTTTATGGGTCCTTACCCCATCACCAGGATCGTCAACCTGGTGGCTGTGCGTGTAGCTATTCCCCCCTCCCTCCGCATCCATCCCACCTTCCACGTGTCCAAGGTGAAGCTGGCAGTCTCCGATCCCCTTTGCCCTCCTCCTGCTGCGCAACCCGCGCCCCGGATGATTGGTGGCCATCCGGCCTGGTCCGTCGCCTCCATCCTGGACTCCCGGCGCCGGGGTCGTGGGTTGCAGTACTTGGTGGACTGGGAGGGCTATGGGCCTGAACATCGACAGTGGGTACCCTCGTCGTTTGTGTTGGACCAGTCGCTCATCGCTGATTTCCACCGAGCGCACCCAGAGAAGCCATCGCCAGGAGGCACTGCTAGGGGGGGAGTACTGTCACGCCGCGCCGCTCATCAGCGGCGCCACCTGCACACACACCTGCACATCATCAGCGGCGAGGGATATAAGCCGCCTTGCCCTGAGCTTCGGCCTGAAGCCGTCAGACTTCCCCATGCATCGCTGTGAGTTCCTTCACCCTCAGCCGATCTCTCTGGTAAGAAGACCTTACCTCCTTTTCCTTCCTAGTCTGCTCCCCTGTGCACAGGTGGATTCCCCGGCGGCGGACGACCCCTCTCCATCGCCTGTTCCTCGCTGCTGCACCGGGCTCTCCAGGTGGCTGTCTACCGGACCTCGTCCCTTGTTGTGCCAGTCATCTGTCCTCTCCAAGTAAGCTCCTCTCTCGCTCTTATATCTCCTGTGTTGGTGTGTGCCCGTCACCCTTTTCCTTGTGCTTTTCCCATAGGGTTGTCCGGCTGTACGGCCTCCTGCCTCTGTGCCCGAAGCAGACGCCGCCATCAACACATTTACATCCCGCAGACACACATTCATTCACTCCTGTTGTTAATAAACTATTTGAACTACTCTGAGCCTGTGTGTGTGCGTCTCCTGAGCCGTGCGTTATGTCACTCCCTTCACTCGCTTCCCATAGAGTTTAGAATTAAGTTTAAAATCCTTCTTCTCACTTCCAAAGATCTAAACAATCAGGCCCCCCCTTTTTTTTCCACAATATCTTTATTGAACCTTTTTTTTTTAAACAAACATGACACAAACAATCAAACACTAACACTAAAGTACTACAAAAAAAAAATACACTAAAAACACCCACAACCACCAACAAAATCAAGTCTTCAACAATGCTCCTCTGTTTAGCCTAGACAATCCATCACATAAGTATACATATTATGTTCACCAGTTTGGAATTTACAAGGTCCACACACATCATTCACCTTCTTCTTCAAGAGTTATGTTTAATTCAATTCAATTCAATTCAATTCAACTTTATTTATATAGCGCCATTTCACAACAAGTCATCTCATAGCACTATCAACTGAAGGGGGGACCCCCACAGTTGCAGAAAGACCCCAGCAATCAGGCGATCCCCTGTGAGCAAGCACTTGGCGACGGTGGAGAGGAAAAACTCCCTTTTAACAGGAAGAAACGTCCAGCAGAACTAGGCTCAGGGAGGGGCAGTCATCTGCTGCGACTGGCTGGGGGGTGAGGGGATAGAGAAGAAGAAAAGAACAGACATGTAGAGAGCAAACAGCACGATGGGGACTCAATCTATGGGAGAGAACAAACAAATGTTAATGACCAGCAAAAAAAAAAAATATTTCATAGAGAGTGAGGAAAGGAGTGAGGCCCAGTGCATTACTGGAGGTCCCCCAGCTGACTAAACCTATTAGCAGCATAACTAAGGGAGGGTTCAGAAACACATGATCCCTCCCTAATTGTAGGCTATATCAAAAAGGTAGGTTTTAGCCCTATTCTTAAAAACAGAGATCGAGTCTGACTCCCGAATCCAGATTGGCAGCTGATTCCACAGGAGAGGAGCTTGATAACTGAAGGCTCTGCCTCCCATTGTACTTGTGGAGATTCTAGGTATTACAAGTAATCCTGCATTTTGGGAGCGTAGTGCTCTGTTAGGATGATACGGTAGTATCAGATCTTTTAAATAAAAAGGAGCCTGATTGTTTAAAGCTTTGTAAGTAAGAAGAAGGATTTTAAACTTAATTCTAAACTCTATGGGAAGCCAATGAAGGGAGGCCAGAACCGGAGAGATATGATCTCTCTTTCTAGTACCTGTTAAAACTCTTGCTACAGCATTTTGGATCAGCTGAAGACTTTTTAAAGATGTTTTAGGACAGCCTGATAATAAAGAATTAGAATAATCTAATCTCGAGCTAACAAAAGCGTGGATCAGCTTCTCAGCATCACTCTGAGACAAGATGCTCCTAATCTTGGCAATATTACGCAAATGATAGAAGGCAGTCTTAGAAACAAATTTAATATGTGAATTGAAGGACAAATCCTGATCAAAAATAACTCCAAGGTTCCTCACAGAGCTATTAAGAGAAAGAGTAACTGCATCCAAACTGAAAGTTTGATTTGGAAAGGAATTTCTAAGGTTTTTTGGACCAACAAGAATGACTTCAGTCTTATCTGAATTTAATAGCAGGAAATTACAAGTCATCCAAGCTTTGATTTCCTTAAGACAGGCTTCTAACTTGGCTAATTGATTAGTATCATCTGGCTTCATTGACAGGTATAATTGTGTGTCATCTGCATAACAATGAAAATGTATACAGTGCTTTCTAATAATGTTGCCTAACAGAAGCATATATAAACTAAAAAGAGTAGGGCCTAGCACAGATCCCTGTGGAACTCCATGACTAAGCTTTGAGCTGAAAGAAAACTCCTCATTTACATGAACAAACTGGAACCTATCAGATAAATAAGATCTAAACCACTGCAACGAAGTTCCATTAAGTCCAACATAGTGTTCTAATCTATCAAGTAGAATATTATGATCAATAGTATCAAAAGCTGCACTAAGATCTAAAAGGACAAGTACAGAAACTAGTCCATTATCAGATGCAATGAGGAGGTCGTTAGTGACCTTCGCTAAGGCTGTTTCAGTACTATGATGGATTCTAAACCCAGACTGAAACTCTTCAAGTAAACCATTTCCCTGCAGGTGGTCAAATAATTGCGTAGCAACAACTCTTTCTAAGATTTTTGAAATGAAAGGGAGATTAGAGATTGGTCTATAGTTAGCTAAAGCTCCTGGATCTAGCGTTGGCTTTTTGAGTAAGGGTTTAATTACAGCCGTTTTAAAAGCCTGCGGTACATGGCCTAAAGTTAATGAAGAATTGATTATATGAAGAATAAAGCTACCAATAAGTGGGAAGACTTCTTTAAATAACCTGGTAGGAATAGGGTCTAAAAGACAAGTTTGAAGGTTTGGATGAGGAAACTATTTTGTCTAACTCACAAAGGTCGATTGGAGTAAACTCATCAAGACAGACATCAATAGAAGGAGTTGTAATAGTTACAGTATTTAAGTTAACTGTGGGAAGAATCTGATTGATTTTATCTCTGATGGATGAAATTTTATTATTGAAAAAGTTCATAAAGTCCTGACTAGTAAGCTCTAAGGGGATGCTAGGATTGACAGAGTCCTGACTCTTTGTCAACCTGGCTACAGTACTGAAAAGAAACCTGGGATTATTCTTGTTCTCTTCTATTAATGCAGAGTAATAACTCGTTCTAGCTTTTCTAAGAGATTTTTTATAAATTAAAAGATGATTTCTCCAAGCTAAATAGATTTCATCTAAATTAGTAGAGCGCCATTTTCTTTCTAATTGACGAGTCTTCTGTTTTAAGCTACAAGTTTCTGTGTTGAACCAAGGAGTTAAAAATCTCTGATTAGACTTTTTCTTTTTTAAGGGGGCCACCAAGTCTAGAGCCTGATGCAGAGAAGCTGAAACACTATCCACCATGTTATCAATTACAGAAGGAGCAAGCTGTCTATAGCTTATTTCCGTTGTGTTGACACATGGCATAGAGGAAACAAGCTGCATAAATTTGGAAACAGCATCATCTGAGAGACATCTACTGTGATAATATTTTTCTTTAGGAGCCAAATAGTCAGAAATAGTAAAATCAAAGGTTAACAGACAATGGTCTGACAGTACAGGGTTATGAGGAGACACTACAAGATTTTCTATTTCTATGCCATATGTCAGAACAAGGTCCAATGTATGGTGGAGGTAATGAGTAGAATTTCCTACTTTCTGAGAAAACCCAATCGAGTCTAATATTGAATTAAAAGCCACATTAAGGCAGTCACTATCTACACCCACATGTATATTAAAGTCCCCTACTATAATTATTCTATCAGATTTCAGCACTAAATCAGCTAAGAAATCAGCAAATTCGGATAAAAATTCTGAATAGGTTGATGGGGGACGATAAACTATGGCAAATAAAATTGGGTTTAACCTGAAATTGCTAAAGTGCCCAACACTGAGGACCAGGCCCTCAAAGGAATTATAACATGTTTTTTGCTTTACATTAACTAGTAATTTGGAATGGTAAATTGTTGCTACTCCTCCTCCATGACCAGAACTTCTGGGATTTTGACAGTTTAAATAACCAGAGGGAGTTGATTCATTTAAAACAACATAATCCTCTTGCCCTAACCAAGTCTCTGTAAGGGAAATTAAATCAATCTGATGATCAATTAACAGATCATGGACTAACAGAGACTTGGGAGTTAGAGACCTAATATTTAATAAACCACATTTAATTTTTAAATTATGAGGAGGAACAGAGGCCAAATCATTCAATTTAGAGGCTTTATGTTTAATTTGAGTTTTACCAATATTTTGCTTTATCACTTTGGGATGCTTATACATTATATTTTTATTTACTTTGGAGGGAGCAGACAACGATTCTCTGATGGGGAAGACAGGGGCTAAGCTGAGGGGTGGCGGATGAAGAGGAGCTGCAGAGAGGCGTGTAAGACTGCGACTCTGCTTCCTGGTCCCAACTCTGAGTAGTCAGGATTTTGGAGATTTGGATAAAAAAGATGCCAGATTGTTAGATAAATGAGAAGCACCATCCAAAGTGGGATGGACGCCGTCTCGTCTAATAAGACCAGGTTTTCCCCAAAATGAGTTCCAGTTGTCAATGTAGCCCACGTCATTTTTAGGACACCACACAGACAGCCAGCGGTTCAAGGATGACGAGCGACTAAACATGTCATCACTGGTCAGATTGGGGAGGGGTCCAGAGAATACTACAGTGGCAGACATCGTTTTTGCAAACTCACACACCGATTCTATGTTAAGTTTCGTGACTTCCGACTGCCGGAGACGGATGTCATTAATGCCGGCGTGAATAACAATTGTGGAGTATTTACAGTTACTTTTAGCCAGCATTTTCAAATTTGACTCGATGTCGCCTGCTCTGGCCCCAGGAATGCTCAATTTGACTATGGCCGCTGGAGTCTCTAGGTTCACGTTTCTGACTACAGAGTCGCCAATGATCAGAGTTTTTTCCTCAGCGGGTGTGTCGCTGAGCGGGGAAAAACGATTAGAAACGTGAAAAGGTTGGTGGTGAACCGGGGCTTTGCGACTAGGCTTTCTTCTCACCGTCACCCACCCAGTCTCCTCGCTGCTGAGGAGAGCCGGGGAACCGCTGACAGTGGGACCTAAGCTAGCTAGCTCCGCTGCAGCTAATGGGCGTCCGTCGAGATTAACTGGCGCAGACAGTGTTTCAATGCAGCGGAGCCGGGATTCCAAATCAGACAACCTCGCCTCGAGCGCCTCAAAAAGACAACATTTATTACATTTACCGTTATCGCTAAAAGAGGCAGAGGTGTAGCTAAACATCTGACAGAGAGAGCACACCAGAGGAGGAGAGGAAAGAGAGCTAGTAGCCATAGCTAATGGCTAGCTAGTGGCTGGAGAGCTGGAGAGCAAACCACACAGGCAGACAGCAAAACAGGAAGTGACGATACGTTACCACAAGGAAGTGACGATCATTCACCAAATTTTTAAATTTTTTACATAATCAATAAAAGGTCTCCATATATTCTCAAACACAATTTCCTTTGATTTCAGTATATATGTTATTCTTTCTAGTGGAAGGTTTGTTAACATCTGTCTTAACCACTGAGTCACATCTGGTCTATGAGTCTTTTTCCACAGTAGTGCAATACATTTTTTGGCATTAAGCAAACTGAGGTCTATGAATGTTCTTTCACTTTTATTAAAGTTATGCTTTTCTGGGTACAGACCCAACAAAAACAGTTTAGGATTCAATATGATTTGTTTTGAGATTATTTTTTCAATTGTTACCCTCACCTCTTCCCAAGACATTCTTATTATTCTACATTCCCATACACAATGAGATAGGGTTCCTTTACTTTCCATGCATTTTGTGCACGTATCTGGTATATTTTTGTTATATCTATTTAACTCCTCCGGTGTAACATACATCCGCATTAACCATTTAAAATGTATCAATTTAAGACGTACATTTATTGATTTGGTTTGAGCTTCTGTACAAGCCAATTCCCATTGTTCCTCTGAAATTTCAGTTTGCAGATCTTCTTTCCAGTAGTTTAATCTTTTCTGTGAGTTTTCACTTGAGGATAGTGTCAATGAGTTATAAAACTCTGAAATAATACCCTTTCTTTTACTATCTTTCATCAACATTTTTTCCAAGGATGAATAAATAGGTCGAGTGAGAGCTTTATTTTGATTTGATCGAATAAAGTTTCTAAGTTGAAGATATTTAAAAAAATGTGTTCTATTAAGATTAAATTTGATCCTCAGCTCTTCAAAAGACATTATGTTATCTGCACATGGCAAATATAAATCTTGAATCTTTTGAATCCCTTTTAAATTCCATACTTTAAATACAGCATCCGCTCTCCCTGGTTTAAAATATTGATTACCCCATATTGGGCTAAATTGTGACAATAAGTGTGATTCTTTTAAATAGTTTTTAGCTTCACACCATATTTTGATCATATGCTTTACAAATGGATTTTTAACTTGTTTTTGTAATTTTTTTGCCGAATCTGAGTATATGAATATGGGAAGAGGTAAAGTTAAATTGTATGATTCCATTTCAGTCCAGTGAGGGAGATCATTTAATGAAAAATAACATGTCATAGACCTCAGTTGTGCCGACCAATAATACAACATAAAATTTGGACATTTCAGACCTCCACAATCAAATGGTAAATATAATAAAGACAGACGTAATCTAGCCCTCCTGTTGTTCCATATAAATTCCACTAACTTTTTTTTAATTCTTGAGAATAAATCTAAAGGTGGTGGTAAGGGAATGTATTGAAATAAATAAAGTATTTTAGGTAAAATATTACTTTTAAGTATATTGATTCTCCCGATCATCGACATTGGTAGTGACATCCATCTCTGAATTAACTCATTGATATCTGTCATTAAGGCTTCATAGTTGACACTGGCGACTGATTCTAGCTTAGGCACAATTTGGATTCCTAAATATTTAAACTGATTTACAACGTTGAATTGATTTACCTCAGGGGCTGGGTGATTTCTCTGGGTCTCATTTAGCATTAATATTGAAGATTTAGTTTTATTTATTTTATATCCTGATATTTCCCCAAAATTCTTTATTAAATTCAACAAAGTCGGAATTGATTTTTTTAGATTCGACATAAACAAAATTATGTCATCGGCGTACAGGGAGATTTTATGTTCTGTTGGTCCAACTTTAATTCCATATATTTGTGAATGTAAATTTGTGAATGTAAACGTATCGCCATCGCTAAAGGTTCAATTGCCATAGTAAACAGTAAAGGTGAAAGTGGACAGCCTTGTCGACATCCTCTATTGATTTTTATTGATTTTGAAATATTGTTATTTGTGAGGATTTCTGCTGTAGCATTATTGTATATTATCTGAACCCATTTTATGAAATTATTTCCAAGTCCAAACCTTTGTAAGACTTCAAAAAGAAAGGGCCATTCGACTCTATCAAAGGCCTTTTCGGCGTCCAGTGATAGGAGAGCTGTATCCGGTGCTTCTTTATTAGAATAAATAATATTAAATAGTCTTCTTACATTATGGAAGCCTTGTCTTCCCTTTATAAAGCCATTCTGATCTCGATTAATAATATTTGGTAAAATTTCTTGTATTTGTCTTGCTAAAATTTTACAGATTATCTTAAGGTCAGCATTTAATAGGCTTATTGGTCTCATATTTTAACATTTATTAGAGGGCTTACCTGGTTTTGGCAACAGTATAATTAAGGCATTATTCATGTATGATGGTAAATTACTATTTTGAAATGCTTCTAAAACCATTTCCAAAAAAGGTTTTATTAATTTATTCTTAAATTTTTTATAAAGGTCAACTGGAAGACCATCTGGTCCTGCACTTTTTCCTGATTTCATATTATCAATGGCTAGCCCAACTTCTTCTTGACTAATTTTAGACTCCAATATCTCCCTGTTTTCATTTGGAATACACGGTGTAGATAGTTCGTTCAAAAACCCATTTAGTTTTGTTAAATCAGATTCTTTTTGGTAGCATATAATTTTTCATAGTAATCTCTAAAGGCTCTGTTAATTTCTAAAGAATCTATAACTACCTGTCCGTTACTTATAATACTGGTAATTGGTGTTTTAAATTCTAATTGTTTAATCTGCCATGCCAATAATTTTCCTGATTTTTCACCTTGTTCATAAAAAGATTGTTTCAATCTTAGAAGACTCGAGGCAGCTCTATTCGCTGATTTTTTGTCATATTCAGCTCTCAGAATCAGTAATCCGTTCTCCAACCTTGGATCACTTCCTGCATACACTTTTTCCTGAAGACTTTTTATTTTATGTTCCAATTGGGCTCTCTCCTCTCGAGTCTTCTTAGATTTTGAACCTGTATAACTAATAATATGTCCCCTAATAAAAGCTTTGAAAGCCTCCCACTTTACACATGCTGATGTTTGTGTAGTATTGATGTCAAAGAACTCATCTATCTGTTTTTCTATGTACTTGACAAATTCCTCATCCTGAAGCCATTTATGCTGAAATTGCCATCTACCGGATTCCTTTGTCAATTTCTTATCTACATATATTAGACAGCAGGGTGCATGATCAGAGATCACGATGTTATCATAAAAGCAGTTTTGAATCTTGGACCTTAATTCTGTGGAAATCAAAAAATAATCAATATGTGAGAATGTCTTGTAGGTACTGGAATAACAAGAGTAGGCTTTAACTTGTGGTTTCATTTCTCTCCATATATCTAGCAATCTCAGTTCTTTCATAAAATGATTAATGGTCATCCTACATCCATTGTGCGTACAGTCCAGTCCTGTTGATCTATCTATACCAGGATTCAATGTACAATTAAAATCCCCTGCTATTATATGTTGCCCTGTAAGTGATGATAAGATAAGAAATAAATTAGCAAAGAACTTTTGATCATCTATATTGGGACCATATAAGTTCACCAAATTTATATTTTCTAATAGCAAAGATCCTTGAATGATTACATATCTTCCAAATTTGTCTCCAATTACATTTTTCACTTGAAAAGGGACTGATTTATGTATGAGAGTCATAACTCCCCTGGCTTGGGATGAAAATGATGAGGTGAAAACACTTCCTTGCCATCTACTCCTAATTCTTTTTACATCCTCCTCTATTAGATGAGTTTCTTGTAAAAACATAATTTTTGAACCCATGTCTTTTATTTTATTCATAACTTGCTTAAGTTTTTTTAAATTTTGTAGACCTCTGCAATTCCATGAAGTTAAATTAAGATTAACGCTTTGGTTTATGATCAATAGGGAGTTTGGGATTACTTTGCAGTATAAACATGCTCAAACAGAGAAGCAAAAAAATGAGTGGTTGAACATTCATCCTACAAACTACACACAAACAAATTCCCCCTTCCCACATTTGTGGCGATCCCCCCAAAATCAAAAGAAAAATTCCGTCTCCCGATATAGCCATCGACCGCTCCACACCCACGAGGAACAGCCAAAGCCACTCCTTCTTCATCCTCCCAATCACCCTAACTCTACTGCTTTTAATGACGTAACATTAACTCTCCTCTGTAGTTTTCCAACTTAACTCCAAAATTTTTAGCAACTTTGTACATCATAGTTTTTTTTTGTTTTTTTTTTAATATATAATACAATCTATATTTTGTAAACTTGCTATTTACTTCAAGTCAGTCAGATGCCTGTGCAAATGCTTAAATATTCTACCTTATATTTTGTTCATGCTTAGCTCCCACCAGTCTCTTCTTGGATCTTCTTGACGAACTCCTGCGCCTCCTCTGGGGTCTTGAAGATGTGGGTTCTGCCCCCATACGTGGTCAACAGTCTCGCAGGATAGATTACACCATGACGAATCCCAAGGTTGCGCAGCTCCTTACGTACGGGATCAAACTGCTTCCTCAATTGTTGGATTCCTGTGGCCAAATCTGGGTAGAACCGCACCTGCTGGTCCTGGTGTTTAATCTCTCCTTTAGCTCGTGCAGCGTTGAAGATCTTCATCCTGTCTCTGTTGCTGAGAAACTTCATAATTAGGGTCCTCGGTGGTCCCTTATCTCTCCGTGGGCCAATACGGTGTGCGCTTTCCAGAACCACTGCTGATTGCAGCTCCGTGCTGCCCAGCGCCTCCGGAATCCACTTTTCCAGAAAGGAACATGAGTCCCGACCTTCGGATTCCTCCGGTAGACCCACCAGCCTCAAGTTGTTCCGTCTCGACCGGGACTCCAAATCCAGGATATTATCTTCCAGACATTTATTTTTTTTTCCAAAGTGCGCACCTTTAATTGAAGACAAGTGACGTCATCTTCAGCACTAGAGACACGAAGCTCCACCTGCACCATTCGTTCTACACAGTCACCCAATTCCTTTCTCATTCCTTCCAACGCTGCCATAATCTCATCAAATCTAGAGGAAAAGTCCGCTCTCATTGAACTCATGGCAGCCAGCACCGCACCTGTGCCGTTTCCCGCAGATACCGCACCGCTGTTAGCTTCCTCCGCCATATATGGAGCTTTATCTGCTGCGTCACAGACCTGAAAGTCCGTTAATTTGGACTGTTTCGGCGGCTCGCTTTTTCCTCTACCTGGTTTTCCAGCCTTAGGCTTCACCGACATATCCTCGCCCAAACGCTGGGATATGTTCTGTCCCAAATGAGAGAGTTATTTGCCGATTTTTTTTCTCCAGGAGCAGAGCAGAGTGAGACGTGTCCTTCTCACGTGGCAGCCATAACCGGAAGTCATCAGGCCCCTTTTTATTTAAAAGATCTGATATTGGACTTCCGGTCTGGACACCATGGTGATTGCAGCTTAACGCTGAAGCTCCCAGACCCAATCCAGTAAAATACCTTGAAAATCAGATTTAACAGATTTTTGGAAGAGTGAAAATCAAAGGACAAAGTCATCATGCCTAAAGGAAAACAGAAGAAATCGACATTTACCAGGCCAGGACACGCATCGGCTGAAGAATCTGATCCGGAGGATTTCCATTCAGAAGACGAGGAGCTGAATGAAGCTAACAAAAAGGTTAGCTTGAAAATGGTATTTAAAGAATTAAGACGATTTCGCCGAGAGTGTTGGGCCGAATTTCGTGAAATCAAAGAAGAATTAAAAAGGACAAACAGCAGAGTGGACCAGGCCGAGAACCGAATCTTGGAAGCAGAGGAAAGAATAAAAGGGCTGGAAGATTCCGTGCTGGATCTACACAAAAGGCAGTCAAGACTAGAAGCTAAGCTAACCGACCAAGAAGGAAGACTTGAGAAGAGACAACATAAGAATTCATGGTCTGAAAGAAGGAGTTGAGGATGGTTTCACCACAATGGCGGCATGCGTGGAATCCTTACTGAGCGAGAAGTTGGATATTCCCCAATCCACCGACTTGAAGATAGAAAGGGCGCACCGTACAGTAGCCCCTAGGCCGGCGGTGGAAGCGCCACCAAGATCGGTGGTGGTGAGGTTCTCCAACTCCAAAATAAAACAAGAGGGTTGTAAGACTGGCTTGGCAGAAAAAAGGATTTATGCACCAAGAGAGAAAAGTTTTCGTGGAACACGATTACGCCCCGGAGGTCCTTAAAAAGCGTCGGGAATACAACAACGCTAAAAAGGTGCTACGAGAGAAAAAACTGCGCTTCCAGACTCCCATTTCCGACGAAGCTAAGGGTTTTCTACAGTGAAGAGACATGTCTCTATAATTCGGCGGAAGAAGCAACCGCGGACATGGCGAGAAGAGGGCTCCCGGTAACGGTGTTTAAACCCGCAGCAGACCCGAGCGAAAGAATCAAGGCCCAAACATGGTCCACACAGAGACCCTCAAAATCCTCGGGCCAGCAGCGGGAAACCCAGCGTCAGAGCTACAAGGAAAAACTGGCCGTTTACAGGCGGGAATAACGATTTTTTTAGTCAATCTGCACATCCAACCCCCCTCCTACAAGGTAACAAACATTAACAGTCATAATATTAGAAACAAATAAGTCTTTAAAAAAAAAAACAACAAACTTGTTAAAATAGAAATGTGACAATGATCCACATGTTCCCCCCACACTAACAAATACTGTATTAGCGTGAACGTTTGCTGTGATGGTGGTGGGAGGGTGCACACAATTTCATAGGGTATAGGCATTAAAAAAAAAAAAAAATCATTACAAGTTCGGATTGGGATCTGAAATTCACGTTAAAAACATGGGACAACTTACAGGGGTAAGAGAGGGCCCTCAACACGTAACAGAGTTTGAGGAATTTCCCTCAGAGCCTACACTCCATCAAGGCTCTTCCAGGGTCTCTAAAAAGACCTCAGCTCAGGAAGTTCTTTTGTCAGTTTTTTGTTTTAAAGTTTTATACACTATGTTCTTAATGTTTTTTATGTTCTTAATGTTCTTTCAGTTTCAGAGTAGCATAAAAGAGGGCCACCACACTGTTATACTAAATAAGACAATACAGTGGAGAAACAAGGGTGTAACCAAAATAATCTCATATAATGTAAAAGGGATCCTGAATCCAGTTAAAAGATTCAAGATTCTAGGCAAAATGAAAAAAGACAAAGCAGGAATAATATTTTTACAAGAAACCCACCTAACAGACGTGGAGCACACTAAACTCAATAGACAAGGGTTTAAAATGATCTCTTCATCTTCATATAAGTCAGGGAGGAGGAGGGGAGTAGCGACATTGATCGCAACCAAAATTACATTTGAAAAAAAATCAGAACACAAAGATAAAGAAGGGAGATACAGTTTGGTAATTGGGCGGCTAGAGGGAGTCAAGATATCACCCTGCTGAATGTATATGCACCTCCAGGGGCTAACTGGAAATTTTATAAAATGTATTTGACCTAATGATAACTAAAGCCCAAGGTTTAGTGATATGTGGTGGAGACTTCAGTCTAAGACTGAATCCATACTGGGATGCATCAGGTAATTCTCCACATCAAAATAACACTCAAAGTAGGAAAACTCGGATGCTACTAAAAGAAATGGGAATCTGTGATGTGTGGAGGGAATTCAACCCCAGTGTAAAAGATTATACATTTTACTCAGCGCCACATTCATCATACTCAAGGATTGACTGTTGTTTTATGTTGAATAGAGACATTGGAAGAGTAAAAACATGTAAAATAGGACTGATGGATCTCTCTGACCACAGTCCGATCTATATGAATGAATGAATGAATCTTTATTTTGGATAGTACAGGTTAAAAGGAACTGAATAATATAACAAAGGGGGAAAGAAAATCCAACAAAGTCAAATTAGACAATAACTCCTCTGATTATACAATTCAACATAAGTTATCCGAAATGGGTGATGGCTGAAGCCGCAGCTTATATTGCCCACCCATATTCCATCCAAGAATTCAAAAGAAAAAAAAAACCAAAACAACAAGAGCGATTACAATTCAAAAAAAACGAAGCTAAGACAAAGTGTGACAGAAAAAAAAACTAAGCTACAACACAGCACAGGCTGGATATGACAATCCTTATGTGATTTTACATGTCATCTTGTATATATGTTTGGAGTATTTCTTCCTTTAGTTTTAGTTTAAATTGTCCAAGCGTTGTACATGATTTTAATTCAGGTCCAAAATCGTTCCATAATCTGACTCCTTGCACTGAAACAAATATGGACTTAAGTATCCAAAAATACACAAATAATACATTTTCTTGGAGGTTGAATTCAAATGTCCTGAAAGGACCACTGAAAGATGAATTGGAATCAGATATTCTCAGATATTTGGAAGAAAATGATAATAGAGAAGTATCCCCTTTAATACTGTGGGATGCATGCAAAGCTGTAATAAGGGGAAAGATTATTGCAAAACTGGCAATCCAAAAGAAACTGAGACAAGAAAAACTAACCACATTAGAGTCAGAACTTAAGAACCTAGAAAAAGAACGCAAAGGCAACATTCATTCTAACGACTCGCTCAAAATTAAGGAAATTAAAAAACAAATAAATGAGATCTACACAATAGAAATCCAGAAGAAACTTACATTTCTGAAACAAAAATACTATGAAGCAGGCAGCAAATCGGCAAAATTACTAGCCTATAAATTGAGGAAACAACAAATGGAAAGAGCAATCTACAAAATCAGAGACCCAGTATCAAAGGAAATAAAATTCAGAATTCAGGATATTCTTAAAAGCTTCGAGAACTACTATAACTTGTACTCCCTCAAAAAACATAAAAACGCATCCGAAGCATTCCTAAACACATTAAACCTTCCCCAACTTACTAAGTCTCAAAATAAAACACTACTGTCAGAAATACAACCTAAAGAATTAGAAAAAGCAATTATGAAACTTAAAGCTAACAAATGGATGGATGGATGGATGGATGGATGGAAAGCTAACAAATCCCCAGGACCAGATGGCTATACAGCAGAGTGGTACAAAACCTTTAAACAGCAACTATCTCCTCTCCTCCTGAAAACATTTAACTATGTCCTCCACACAGGGGAAATCCCCCCTTCCTGGAGAGAAGGGGTCATTGCAGTCATACCTAAACCTGAAAAGGATAAACTAGAATGCTCCAACTACAGACCAATCAGTGTATTAAATCAGGACTATAAGCTTTTTACCACTATCCTTGCCAAAAGGTTAGAAAATATACTGACAGACTTAATTCATTTAGACCAAACAGGTTTTATAAGACAAAGACAGACACAAGACAACATTAGATGCACTTTACACATAATTCATCATATAAAAAAATATAACTTAAATGCAGTCATATTGGGATTAGATGCTGAAAAAGCATTCGATTCGGTTGACTGGTCTTTCCTATATAGAATCTTATCCAGTTTCAATTTTCATAACAACTTCATTAGAACTATCCAGGCATTATATAAAAAACCAACAGCTAAAATAAGGATTAACGGTAATTTATCATCATCTTTTGAGCTGGAAAGAGGTTGTCGTCAGGGCTGCCCCTTGTCTCCACTGCTCTTTGCAATCTTCATAGAACCTCTGAGCCAATGGATAAGACAGAATCAAAAAATTCAAGGTATTACACTTGGTCAGAAGGAACATAAAATAGCACTCTTTGCTGATGACATTTTAATATACCTAGGGCAGCCGGACACCTCTTTTCCAGAACTAATCTCAGTTTTTTCAGAGTATGGAGAGTTATCGGGGTATGAACTAAACATGCATAAAACCCAAGTTTTAACATTCAACTATGACCCAAATCAATATTTACTAAGCAAACTCAAAACTAACTGGGAGATGGAATCTATGAAATATCTGGGGGTCAATATCCCGAAACAACTCAACAAAATTATAACACTAAACTATGATCCACTGGTGGCAAAAATAAAATCAGATCTAGCAAGATGGAATATGATACCATTCTTGGGTATTGCACAAAGAATTGAAGCAGTCAAAATGAATATACTTCCACGTCTTCTATACCTTTTCCAAACAATACCGGTAGAACTTCCCAAAAAAACATGGCAGGAACTGGACAGAAGGATCTCAAGATTCATATGGCAGGGCAAGAGACCTAGAATCAAATATAGAACCCTACAGCTAAACAAAGACAAAGGCGGGCTTGCGCTGCCAAATATCAGGGACTATTTTAAAGCCGCACAAATTAAAACTTTAGTAGAGATATGTAACCCAGTCTACACTGCACAATGGAAGGAGATGGAATGCCAAATAACAAGTGACATCCCCCTACAGGTGATAATAGGGAACAATGCCTTACCTAAACTTTTGAATAACACTAACCCAGGGGTGTCCAATCATGTGCCATGGAGGGCCAAGACCCTGCAGGCTTTACCTCCAACCAGTGTGTTCAGCATCAGATTTCACTGAACTTCTTCCCACTGATTGCTGATCAGTGAAAACACCTGCTGAAGCAACTGGGTAGAAGAGAAAACCTGCAGGGTCTTGGCCCTCCATGGCACATGATTGGACACCCCTGCACTAACCCTTGGATAGAGACCCCGCTAAAATTTTTTTTTTAAGATAGTCAGAATCAAACTAAAGAGCCCTATCGATTTCTGCAATGGATTGCCTATGATCAAGACTTTACTCCTAATAAAACAGACACTAGATTTAAAAAGTGGAAAGAGAATGGACTGATAAAATATTACGATTTTTTTAAAGGGCAAATTTTAAGAAGTTTTGAAGATTTGAAAAAACAAGGTCTAATAAATCAAGACCTTTACAGGTTCTTTCAGCTTAGACACCACATAAACAATATACTTAAAAAGGAGGATTTGGAAAGGGCCCATGTCAGGTATTCTGAAGGTCTTCTTAATGGCATATAAAGGGATCCCAGGGATCAGATACATTTCTAAAATATACCAAGGTCTTCAAGACTTAAAAGGAGACAACACATCATATATAAAAGAGAGATGGGAAAAAGAGGAGAATTTCACTTTACAACTGGAAATATGGGAAAAGCTAAATAAACAGCAATGGAAAAGTACCTCATCCCTGCAGTGGAGAGAATTTGGATGGAAAAATTTGGTAAGATTTTTCAGAACAGCTGCACAAAACAAATTTACTCATAAGGGGTTGAATTGTTGGTGCTTGTGTGGTGAAGAGACTGCAAATCATTTTCATGTGTTTTGGTCATGCCCAGTTATCCACCAATATTGGACCAATGTACAGACAATATTGGGGAAAATATTCAAAATAACAGTTCCCTTTTCTTTTGCAACTTTGTATTTGGGTTTACTACCGGATTCACTGGAAAGACGAGGAGAAAAATACTTATTCACTGTTTTAATATTGGCAAGTAAAAAAGCCCTAACTAAAAAATGGATGTTGAAGGACTGTCCTACACCTGAAGATTGGATTAACGTGATCCAAGACATTTACTCGATGGAAAAGTTGACATTCGCACTGAGACAGGACATGGATGGGTTCTTGAACTTTTGGCAACCCTGGATCGCATATGTGTCTTCCATTAGATCTAATCTTTGACAAATACCATTTCAATAATGGCACCGCTCTTTGTTCCAATGCTGCACAGATGCTCCTTTATTTTTATTTAATTTTTTTATTTGTTTGTGTTTTGTTTTTTTCCCTTTCTTTTTTGTTTTCCTTTTTTTTTGTTCTCTTTAATTTCACTTTTTCTTTCACTTAAAAAAAGGGGTGTTGTAATAATTATTCTTCCAATGTTGTCAAATAACAAAAAATAAGGGAACATGTGATGAAAATGTAAACAATGCAATGCTGTAATGACGTGTATACCCTTTACAAAAACTTTAAAAAAAAAAAAGATCTGATATTACCCTATTATCCTAACAGAGCACTACGCTCCCAAAATGCTGGATTACTTGTAATACCTAGAATCTCCAAAAGTACAATGGCAGGCAGAGCCTTTAGTTATCAAGCTCCTCTCTTGTGGAACCAGCTCCCAATCTGGATTCGGGAGTCAAACTCGATCTCTGTTTCTAAGAATAGGGTTAAAACCTTCCTTTTTGATATAGCCTACAATTAGGGAGGGATCATGTGTTTCTGAACCCTCCCTTAGTTATGCTGCTATTAGGTTTAGACAGCTGGGGGACTTCCAATAATTGCACTGGGCTTCACTCCTTCCTTCACTCGCAACGAAATATTTTTTTTTTTTTTTTGCTGGTCATTAACATCTGTTTGTTCTCTCCCATAGATTGAGTCCCCATCGTGCTGTTTGCTCTCTACATGTCTGTTCTTTTCATCTCTATCCCCTCACCCCCCAGCCAGTCGCAGCAGATGACTGCCCCTCCCTGAGCCTGGTTCTGCTGGATGTTCCTTCCTGGAGGTTTCTTCCCTCTTCTTCCAGCTTTCAGAGAGAGCAGATGCTTTTCTCCTCCTCTCCTCGTCTTGTCTGTGTTGCTCTTCTTCTGGCTGAATCTTAATCCAAACGGAAAATTATGGATCTGGAAAGCTGGGCTTTAAATGCGATTGACACCACTTAAAAGAAGATCGGGCTAGGGGGAGCCCAAGTGGGGAGACTCATGGACAATTGGGAACTCATGTGTCTGTGGGATTCGACTGGAGATGTGGAAGACATCTATCTGTTTGGCTTATGATCACAGGATTTCTACTTTGGCTTTGGAGTTTCCTGATGTATCAGAAATTAAAGAAGTTGGGAGAGCTGATCAAAATGCGGACCCGGCAAAGCTCCTTCAACAAATTCGACCAGGTGGGGAGTGCACTGATAGCGGCAAATGGTGAACTGAATGGTAGCTGATTCAGTAGTTGGTATACATCTTGGAGTCGCTGGTGCTCTCCAGGGAATGTTTTTAAGCCTGTATATGGAAATTATGAAGCACAGAATCGCATGAGAGATGAAAATTCTATGCTCTGAGTGAACTGTGCCTATTAGACCTTGATTCGGCACCCTGTAGTTTACATTCCTCCTGGATGAAGATAAGGCAGAAGAGAGTTTTTGCTTTTTGCTTCTCCCTAACATAGACATCTGGTGCGCAGTAATCTGATCTCTCAAGGACAGCGTATGTGCCCAGCACAGACTTTACCATTGGCCATGCACTGAGAGAATGAACTCTCACGGACATGCTATCTGTGTTTTGAGGACACTAAAGACATAACATCTAAACGTTGCCAGGGAGGATTTTTGCTGTCACCAGTAACTGATACATGCACTGCATACAACATCACATGACTGATACACATACACTGACACACACACATTCACACTGTCTCTCTCAACCGCTGCTTTGTTATTGTGAGATCTGTATTGTCTGCTAATTGTGCATTAGAGGGTTTTTTTCTATGTAATCACAATTTTGCTCATACGAGCTTTATTTTGATAAACTATGTTTTTTCTCTCTGCCCAATGTGTCATCCCCCCCCATCCCCCTCTTTACCCTTCACTGTTGACAGGCGCCTTGCATGGCTGCCACGTCATTGGGATGTGCTTATTGAGCGCGCCCAATGTCAAGTCAAATTCCTCGTTTGTTTACAGCTGTAAGCATGCTTGGCAATAAAGCTGATTCTGATTCTGATTCTGTTAAAAGGGAATTTTTCCTCTCCACCGTCGCCAAGCGCTTGCTCATAGGGGATCGCCTGATTGCTGGGGTCTTTCTGCAATTGTGGGGGTTTTCCCTCCAGTTGAAAGTGCTATGAGACGACTCTTGTTGTGAAATGGCGCTATATAAATAAAGTTGAATTGAATTGAATAGATGGAAGTATGAATGCTTCTGTCATACTGTACATATAATGGGTATGTCTTCCTCTTCTTCTTTCTCTTCTTCTTCGTGTGTTTTATGGAGGTTAATGACCTTATTAAAAAGTAAATAGATGAAATACAGTGATTGACAAATATTTGAAGAGGGAGATTCAGACTCTGAACTGGGCCCTGGACAAAATTCTCACCCAGAAGGGGCCAAGTGGTTGTTGAGAGAAAGTTAAGATGTCTTCTGGTAGTCCATCGATTCGATGATGACCATCTTCTTTATTTGTGAGTCTGCTGGTGTTTGAATAGTCTGATCCTGGATCTGCAGATTCGGTTACAGACCGGGCATGTGAAGGAGGTGCTGGGGGGAAGCAGGGGGGACTTGGCGAGCATGCCTCTTTGCACGCTTTGCTGTCCGGTGTTGTGTGCGCTGTTCCTCCATATAATCCACTCCCTGTGAGGAGTGGGAGCGCCAGATGTCTCGGCAGGAAGCGAGTTCCTCAAGTGAAGAGGGGTTGATCCGGCATCTCTTCAGGATGGACTTCATTTGGTCTTTGAAGCGCTTCTTCTGCCCACCAGCACTGCATTGACCTTGGTGTAATTGACCATACAGGATTCTGCGTGGAAGTCTGTGGCTGGGCATCCGGATGACATGCCCCAACCACCCGAGTTGATACTGGGCCATGATGGACTCCACGCTGCAGCTGCCAGCTCTCTCCAGCACTTCTGTGTGCAGCACTCTGTCCTTCCAAGTGATGCCAAGGATCTTCTGGAGACGTCTTACATGGAAGGTCTCCAGGCTTTTCAGATGGTGGCTGTAAATAGTCCATGCCTCACATCCATACAGTAAGGTGGTGATACATACAGCTCTGTAGACCAGCACTTTGGTGTGGAGTTTGAGGTTGCTGTTCTGAAGAACCCTTCTCCTTAGACGACCAAAAGATGCTGATACTTGCTTGAGGCAGTTCTGGATCTCGTCATCCATTGAGCAGGTGTCAGACATTATGCTCCCCAGGTATTTGAATGTGGGCACTGTGAGCAGCTGTTGCCCTGCTGCTGTGAGGGTTATTGGGTTTTGTGGGGGGTCAGTACTGGACTGACAGAGTACCTCTGTCTTCTGGGTGTTGATTGTCAGTCCCATTCTGGTGTATGCAGTTACAGCTGCCGAGAGGATGTTTTGTAGAGTGTCTGGTGTATGGGCAACCAGGGCATAGTCATCGGCGTATTGTAGCTCAATGATGGTCTCTGATGTCAGCTTGGAAGTTGCCAAAGGAAGATGAAGATGAAGATGATAAAGGCAAGGAGTACAGTGAAAGTTAACTTTCCTTTGGATTTATTGTAACCCACGGACAACAGATGGAAATTAGCCACTAACTACAATCTGTCAAGTTTACATTGACTGATATCAATGTTCATCAACTTGTACTGTCCTTAAAAACAGCAGTTTACAACTTACTTACACCTGGGATCCCAACGCTCCAAGTTCATTACGCTTGGTGTGGAGGGAAAAAATATCCAACTGTGGCATGGTCACATGCAAGTTTAAACATCATCTTGAAATGAAACACCTGTCACAGACTATGCTCGTCTTCCACTCGGACATCCATCCTTCCATCCGTCCATCCATCTTTTTCCGCTTAATTCTTTTTGGGTCGCGGGGGGGCTGCAGCCTATCCCAGCATCTTTGGGCGAGAGGCAGGGTACACCCTGGACAGATCGCCAGTCCATCGCAGGGCCAACACAGAGAGACAGACAACCATTCACTCTCACAGTCATACCTAAGGACAATTTAGCAATGTTGACTTTAGCAACAATTTATATTCCCAGTTTGATGCCAATTAACCTAACTTGCATGTTTTTGGCATGTGGGAGGAAACCGGAGAAATCCCAGAGTAAACCCACGCAGACATGGGGAGAACATGCAAACTCCACACAGATCACTGTTGGTCGGGGGCTGGGATCGAACCCAGGATCCCCCGGCCAAGGGTGAGTTGCTGTGCTGCCGCAGTGCTAACCACTCCGCCACCGCGCTACCTCCAGTCGGACAATCAGGTATAATGAGAAAAAACACAAAGGTGTCTGAAAAAGCTCTCAAAGCTAGCTACTTAGAAGATGAATTTGTAGCCAACTCAAAAAAGCCACACAATGTGGCAGAGACTCCCTACCTGCAAAGCTGTTGTGAATAAGATGATCGGCCCTGTTGAACAAGGTTGTTTTGGAAAATACACGCATCAGCAGGAAATTTGCATTGCAACTTGAGGAATCTAAGGACATAAATGGCCGCGTGCACCTCTTGGCCAGTGTGTGTTTAGTGGATGAGACACCATTAGAGAAAACTTCTCATTTTGTAAAAAAGTTGACTTTTTCTTATAAATCTTTAGCCTTTTTTCCTCATAAATATGTGACATTTTTCTTGTGAATTAATAGCTTTTTTCTCATAAATTTTGTAATTTTTTTTTCTTGTAAACTGACAACTTTTATCTGGTAAATTTGTGATGTTCATGTGGATACTGGTTATTTTTTAAAATTCCATGTAATGGTTTTAACCCATCCATGGATCACCACCTTATCCTGGTGGAGGGGTTTGTGTGCCCAAATGATCCCAAGAAGTGTATTGTTGGGGGCAGTTTACCCCTGCAGGGTCTCCCAAAGCAAATTGGTCCCGAGTAAGGGCCAGACCAAGCGTGGTCCATGTTATATTGGCACTTTATTGTGAAGTGCAGTGTGGTGACATGGACTTCCTGTCATGTCACCACACTACCCTATGTAGTGGGGAGAGCCGCCATGGCATAATCTCCTTACGCCAGTAGCCCACACCAGGTGCCTGCCATTTAACCACTGTGTTTGCCATCAATAAAGCTGTGTTCGATGCTACCTCATCTTGCCTCATTCATCACCAGGTTACATACATAACATTTGGCGATCGAGGATTAACTCATGGAGGTGTTCATTACACCACTCCATCCCTTCCTCGAGCTCCCGTGCAAACCACTGGTGCCATGGCTGCATTGATTGGAGGCCTATCAAACATACACTACCGTTCAAAAGTTTGGGGTCACCCAGACAATTATTTTGTGTTTTCCATAAAAAGTCAACACTTATTTACCACCATGAGTTGTAAAATGAATAGAAAATATAGTCAAGACATTGACAAGGTTAGAAATAATGATTTGTATTTGAAATAATAATTTTTTCCAGATACTCAACCTGCTCAAAGGAAGGTCAGTTTTATAGCTTCTCTAACCAGCTAAACTGTTTTAAGCTGTACTAACATGATTGCACAAGGGTTTTCTAATCATCCATTAGCCTTCTGACGCAATGAGCAAACACATTGTACCATTAGAACACTGGAGTGATAGTTGCTGGAAATGGGCCTCTATACACCTATGTAGATATTGCACCAAAAACCAGACATTTGCAGCTAGAATAGTCATTTACCACATTAGCAATGTATATTAGAGTGTATTTCTGATTAGTTTAAAGTTATCTTCATTGAAAAAAACAGTGCTTTTCTTTCAAAAATAAGGAAATTTCTAAGTGACCTGTACTGTTATCACTACGTGTTGTATACACCATATATGTGAACGCAGATCAACAGCAAGCCAAACTCATCTTTCATGAGCCAGGAAACCGAGCGTATTGCTCCTTTATTTCAGTCTTCTAGACAGCTTACAATTCTTTACAATTGTGGCTTGAAAAGCTCAATGAAAGGCCCGAGTGAAACTGAAAATATAAACAGAAAATAAATATATTTTAGCTCTTCGTCAAGTGAAAAATAAATGCACCAAAAAATGGCTAACGTCAGAAACTTGCACAGAAGTTAACTCTAGCTGCTACTAAAGGCAAACAACACGTTTTCGCTATCTTTTCATATGCTAATTAGATCGCTAGTAGCAGCGTTACTATGCTAATACACAGCACTCTCGGTGTAAGGCAAGCTAGTAAGCTCCTGGGATAAGGCTAATTCCTGGTGACATCATATTCACAAAACGATCTCAAAATCACGTCTCATAAAACTTATAAAGTTAACAAGACACTAATTAAACTCACAGCCATTGCTTTCGAAGGTGTAGAAAAGGATATAACACACAGGAGGAGCATCTTAGACATTCACAGGCAGGTTTTTCTTTTCTCCTTTTTTTCCTTCTCTCTCTCACTGACTTCCGCTTCTGCTACCCATAAAACATAGCGACCACTGGCTGCGCCTTCAACATGAAATACAGGTAAACCAGTACTGACTGTATAGAAGTTACTTTTAACCCAATGACTGTTTTTTAGCATGAATTATTACAGATGAATTACGACATATGAAACACACTCTACTGTGGGCAGAACACTCCCCCCGCCTGGCATTACTAATGCTACTACTGCTTTTTATCTATCACTTCATTTTCTAAGAGCATAACAACATCTGAGATGGGACGCAAGTAAGTCTTTGAAACACCCCGAGACGATGTCCTCACTTCGACCTTTCTGACCTTCCCGTCGCTGCTTGGAAAGGTGGATGTGATGATGGCCATTATCCATTCATTTCTGGGTGCTTGATTTTGTTTCAACAGCACTATGTCACCTGTCTGTAGGTTGCGGTGTGTTGTATGCCACTTGCGCCTTGATTGGAGGGTGTTGAGATATTCGTTTCTCCAGCGGCTCCAAAATTCATTGGCGAGTGCTTGCACTTGTTTCCACTGGTTTTTGAGCAGGTCTTTTCCACAAAAGTCTCCTGGTGGAGGGGGAACATGCTGCTTTTGGGTCAAGATCATTGCGGGACAGAGTAGAAATGGTGAGGAAGGGTCCGTTGAGATGGGAACTAAGGGCCTTGCATTGATTATAGACGATACCTCAGCCATTAAAGTACAAAGCACCTCATGCGTCAAACAAGAGTGTTTGTTTTGCAAAAGCATAGAGTCCAATATTCTGCGAGTGATCCCAGTCTTTCCCAGACGCCCCCCATGTGGGAGGCATGTGGGGGATTGAACTCCCATATGCAACCATTGGCATGGAGATAGTTGACAATGTTGGGAGGGTTCTTATTTGGTTGTGCCATGCCTAACTCCACACTCGCTGAAATGAAGTTAGTGCCTCTGTCAGATCGCATTTGCTTTGCTGGGCCTCATATTGCGAAGAATCTGCGTATTGCATTTATGCAGCTGCAAGCATCCATAGATATGACTTCAATATGCACGCCTCTTGTGGTCATACACATGAAGAGTATTGCCCACCTTTTTCCTTGTGCAGCGCCACCTCGTGTGTGTCGAGTCCCTACTGACCATGGACCGAATACGTCCAACCCGACATATGAAAATGGAGGGCATGTTTTGAGTCTCTCAGGTGGGAGATCTGCCATTTTCTGAGTCTCTGGTTTTCCCCTGAGTTTCCTGCACGTTACACAATGGTGGATAACAGACGAGACCAGTCTTTTGCAACCTACAATCCACAGTCCGGCTTGCCTAACTGCGCTTTCCGTGAACTGCCTTCCTTGATGCACAACTTTGGCATGATAGTGACGGACAAGCAGCTGAGTTACGTGATGCTTGTTTGGGAGAGTGATTGGATTCTTAGATGCTGTGTTCGATGAAGCATGTTTGAGGCGACCTCCAACCTTGATGAGGCCTTCACTCATATAGGGATCAAGAGCTACGATGGGACTTGAACTGCAGACGGTTTGGTTGGCATGGAGAGCAGCATACTCGTCGGGAAAAGCGTCCTTTTGAACAGACTGGAGGATGAGGTTGCTAGCAGCATCCAGCTCCTCTGGAGTGCGTGGCTTGCTACATTGATGCCAGCCCCTGCATGAATGATCTGACAAGTTGCTTGATGAGTGAGAACGAGCTTGGTGAATTAGGAATGCAATGGCACGTACTAATGAGTTCCAGCTTGAAAAGCGCTGGAAGCATTCTGGTAAGGGCCCGTTTTTCTGAATGTGAGTAGCAAAGGTAGCGACTTTTCTGATTTCAGAGTCTACTTCAGGCTTGATTAACTCAAAGGATTCAGGTGTCCCGGATTCAGGTAGTTTGTAAAGGAAGTCTGGTCCCTTAAACCACATAGTGTCCATGAGCTGTGATGCAGGTATTGACCTGGTGGCTAGATCGGCTGGGTTTTGCTCTAATGTGACGTAGTGCCACTGTTCAGGGGATGTGGACTGACGTATACGATGAACGCGATTATGCACATAGACATAGAACCGCTTTGAATCATTGCAAATGTACCCAAGAACCACCCTGCTATCACAGTAGAATTTGACAGCGTTTGGTTTGTGATCGAGTTCGTCCAGAATGAGCTCCGCCATCTCAACCGCTAGAACTGCTCCACAAAGTTCGAGGCGAGGTATTGTGGGCTCTGGTTGTGGTGAAAGTTTTGCCTTCCCAAGCACAAACCCGACTTCGCATTGTCCTTCTTCATTAACTGTCTTCAAGTACGCTACTGCCGCAATAGCCCAGCTTGAGGCGTCGGAAAAGATACACAGTTCGGTGTAAGTGGACTTAGAGAGGGAAGCTGGTACATAGCAGCGTGACACCTTAAGGATGCTAAGATCTTGGAGGGACATTTTCCATGTTTCCCATGTGTCCATTTTGTCCTGAGGGAGAGAAGCATCCCAACCTTGGACACCATTCGACAGTTCACGTAACAAGAGTCTGCCTTTGATTGTCACTGGTGACGCTAGTCCCAAGGGGTCAAAGATACTGTTAACTATTGACAGAACCCCGCGGCAGGTGTAGGGTTTGTCATCAACAGCAACCTTGAACGTGAAAGAGTCAGTGTGTATGTCCCAGCACAGGCCTAGACTTCTCTGAGCTGGTAGAGTGTCATCACCGAGACTCAAGTCTTGAATACCGGTGGCCAGGTCTTCTGGCTTGAAGGCTTGCATGACTGAGACACTATTCGAGGCGATTTTGTGGAGCTTGAGATTGGACTCGGCCAAGGATGTGCATGTGCGCTTGAGCAAGTCTACGGCTGCAGATTCAGTGGGGAGCGAAATCAACCCGTCATCTACATAAAAGTGTCTCTCAACAAAATGTCTAGTGTCTGCTCCAAACTTTCGACTCGCCTTTCTGGATAGCCCTGTGTAGGCAATAGATAGCTACCGCTGGCGACGGGCTGTTTCCAAAAACGCGCACCCGCATGCGGTACTCCTGCACCTCTTTTGACAAGTCATTTCCCTTGTGCCACAAGAACCTCAAATAGTCTCTATGGTCTGGTCTGACTAGGAACCCGTAAAACATTTGCTGGATATCGGCAGTGACTGCGATGAGCTCTTTCCTAAACCGAATCAGCGCACCGAGGAGGGTATTATTAAGATCTGGGCCTGTTAACAGTACTGAGTTGAGCGACACACCAAATTGCTCGGCACTTGAATCAAAGACAGCCCGTATCTGATCGGGCTTCTGGGGATGATATACCCCGAAAATGGGCAGGTACCAGCGTTCAGTGTTATCGGTGATGGGTGGAGCGATCTCTGCATGATTGTTCTCGAGCAGCTTGTCCATAAACTCTGAGAACTGTTCTTTCATTTGAGGGTTTTTTGTTAAGTTGCGTCTTAGTGAGCCGAGTCTAGACAATGCTTGGTCCTTGTTATTTGGGAGTGGCAAGCGAGGAAACTTGAATGGCAGAGGAGCGATCCAGTTGTTATTTCCATCCTGGTGGACTTCTTCCTCCATTATCTTTAGAAAGGTCTCATCCTCGAAGGACACAGCACACTTGTTATCGTTCTCTGTGTACTCAAAAACTTTGTCCCCAAGCTTTCCTTCCACTGCATTGGGTTTTGAGCTGCATTTAGAGAGGCCGTCCTTGTGCTCCCCGCCGTAACATGGTTTCTCTTTGATGTTGATGCTGTTAGGACAAGGAGTGAAGAAAGATGGGCGTCCGTTGGAGAGCATGTGCGTTTTATAAACATTGACGGTTGACTCATGAGCGTTAAGGCACACCTCCCCCACAATTACCCAGCCTAGGTCCAGGCGTTGAGCAAAGGGAGCATTGTGGGGTCCGTTGACTTGTTGCCTTGCTTTGTGGACTTGTATGATGTCTCTGCCCAGTAAAATTGCTATCTGAGCATCTGGGTCGTACTTGGGAATGAGAGGAGCGAGGTGTTTTAAGTGGGCGTGAGCAAGAGCGACTTCGGGCGTAGGTATTTCATCTCTACTGAACGCTATCTCATCGCATTCAATGAGAGGAGGGAGGTCTAAGCGTGGGCCTCCACCTACTGGCTCGATTTGGAACCTCACTGCTTCCCTGCCAAGCATTTCGGTTAGACCAGCACATGTTCTCATATGGTACGTCAGAGGGCTACCCTTGATCCCAAACAGCTCGAAGAATTCAGGACGGGCCAGCAATCTATTACTCTGATCGTCAAGGATTGCATACATCTTAATGGAGCGTTCTGGTTGGCCTTTGGGGAAAACTCGAACTAGACATACCTTTGAGCAAGAACGTGGGGGATAACCTTTGCCGCAGATCTCAGTGCACCGTGACGTTACCTCAGGTGGTGTGTTGTCTCGGGGCTGAGGCTCTGGTTCAGGTGTGTTTTCTGGCTGGGGTTGCTGACTTGAATCGGGATGCATGGCAGAGCAATGCTTTTCACTTTGGCACTCCTCACACTTGAGTTTCATGTCACAGTCCTTTATTGTGTGTATGGGAGAGCAGCAGCGAAAACATCGTTTGTGTTCTTTGAGTATGTTTCGCCTTTCTTGTAGCGGTTTAATCTGGAAAGCTCTACATTTGGCTAGAGGATGCATTTTCTTATGGACTGGACAGTAGCGTGTTAAATCGTCCTCTTTAGTACTAGCGGGAGCAGTTGTGTTGACCTCTGTTTTGTTTACAGTTAGAGGTGTTCTGTAGCTAGTTTGTTTGAATGGTGGTCTCTCACCTTTGCTGAAGGGTTGGCTGCTGCATGTCGCAAAACTTGGGTCATTTCTTGCTTTAGCCTCGTCTTGGACAAACTTTACAAAATATGAGAAGGGAGGGAAGGTTACATCATATTTTTGTTTGTATTTTGAGCCTGTGTGCAGCCATTTATCTTGTAAACTTGGAGGTAACTTTTCAACTACGGGCTTAACACCACGGGGTGTGTCGAGGTAGGCGAGGCCTGGGAGATAAGCTTCATCTTTAGCGACCCGCAGATCTAAGAGTAAATCTCCAAGTTCCCTGAGTTTTACATTGTCTCTGTTTGTAAGGCGAGGGAAGTTATCTAATTTTTTGAACAAGGCGTTTTCTACTACTTCTGGCGTAGCATAACATTCTTCTAACCTGTCCCATGGCAATTGGAGGGCAGCTTTGGGGTTAGTGGCATAGACAGTTCTGATTCTTTTAACATGCTCTGAGGACTCTTTACCAAGCCACCTGACTAGGAGATCTAACTCCTGGCTATATGTGAGACCAACGTCTTCAGTTGCATTTATGAATGACGAATGCCATGCTCTAAAGTTTTCGGGGGTGTCGTCAAACTTGGAGAGTCCGGTTGTGATTAGCTCTCTGCGCGCGAGGAACCTAGCAAAGTCTGCCATAGGTGGGTCACCATTGTGGGAAGCATGGTAGCTGTTTGGCTTGACATAGTCTCTTGGTATGTCGATGGATTCATTTTTTACGTACATTTTCTTGAATGCTGGTGGGGAGAGAGTTTGTTCGGGTCTCGGGAGTGAATAATTGCGCCTTTTGTGCAGGTTCGACTTGAGGTGCTGCTTCTTCGGCTGGTCGCACCTGTGACTCTAGCTGGGTTTGGTGGTACACATACTCCATAGTTCTCTGTCTAACAACTTGTAATGAAATTGCGCTCTTTACACTCTCTCCTTTGTCTTGCTCGGCAGCTGCAGCAGCTTCTAGAACTTCTGCTTTTGCTGTAGCGGCCACTGCTTCCTTCTCTATCTCCAGCATCTCTAGATCCAGTTCTAGCTTTGCTTGTTGCTTTTTAATTTCTAGTTGTTTCTTACTGTACAAGGCTTTAGCATTCGCAGCTTCAGCAGAGGCTCGTGCCATGATGGCTGCTTCCAGTACGCTGGACTTTGAGGATAACTTGGAGCTAGAATGTTTGGAGCTGGAGCTAGCGTTGTATGATGTTATGGCTTCAGAGTTCGCCTTTTCTTCTGCCCTCTTCGCTTGAGTGTCGTCCATCGCTGTGTCGTGAATCTTATCTTCACCAACTGCTGATATGGCTTTTCACTGTACTGTTATCACTACGTGTTGTATACACTGTGTATGTGAACGCAGAACAACAGCAAGCCAAACTCGTCTTTCATGAGCCAGGAAACCGAGCGTCTTGCTCCTTTATTACAGTCTTCTAGACAGCTTACAATTCTTTACAATTGTGGCTTGAAAAGCTCAATGAAAGGCCCGAGTGAAACTGAAAATATAAACAGAAAATAAATATATTTTAGCTCTTCGTCAAGTGAAAAATAAATGCACCAAAAAATGGCTAACGTCAGAAACTTGCACAGAAGTTAACTCTAGCTGCTACTAAAGGCAAACAACACGTTTTCGCTATCTTTTCATATGCTAATTAGATCGCTAGTAGCAGCGTCACTATGCTAATACTACTACTAATACTAATACACAGCACTCTCGGTGTAAGGCAAGCTAGTAAGCTCCTGGGATAAGGCTAATTCCTGGTGACATCATATTCACAAAACGATCTCAAAATCACGTCTCATAAAACTTATAAAGTTAACAAGACACTAATTAAACTCACAGCCATTGCTTTCGAAGATGTAGAAAAGGATATAACACACAGGAGGAGCATCTTAGACATTCACAGGCAGGTTTTTCTTTTCTCCTTTTTTTCCTTCTCTCTCTCACTGACTTCCGCTTCTGCTACCCATAAAACATAGCGATCACTGGCTGCGCCTTCAACATGAAATACAGGTAAACCAGTACTGACTGTATAGAAGTTACTTTTAACCCAATGACTGTTTTTTAGCATGAATTATTACAGATGAATTATGACATTTTATTATCAACTTATGGTGAACTATTTTTAACCTTCTATGAAACACACTCTACTGTGGGTAGAACATGACCCCAAACTTTTGAACGGTAGTGTACATTACGCCGCTGGACCTCGGGAAGCTCGAAAAGGTGAGGGCATGTGTGTTTCTCGTCCACAACCTGGGTATTGAAGGCCGGAGGATCCTATGGATGCTCGGCGCGTTGAACTCCTATGAGGACGTCCTGGAGCTGCTAGCTAAACGTTTCTCCACCCCAGACAGCGTGACTGAGAATTTGCTTTCTCCAGAGACGTCAGCGAATAGGTGAGCCTATCCGCCAGTATGTCATTGACTTGAGGCAGCTACCTAACGAGTGTCGCTTTGGGCCACTTGAAGACGAGACGGTACATGACCAACTAACAGAGCACACGTGCAACACTGATGTTAGGCTATTAATGGCGCTTGATGACTTGACATTAGCTAGAGCCATCGAGCTAGCTCTCCGGTTGGAGGCCTTCGATAAGCTAGCTCTGGAGCTAAATTGGCGTCATTTACAGAAACCGCCGGAGCTGCCCGCCTCAGCTCATGTTGGAGAGCCTGATAGCGAGGATAGCTTGGCCAAAGATTACTGGGAAACCAATGCTGCCAGCCGAAGGTCTGCCCCGGGAAACCCCCGTTGCAGGGGTTGTGGATCATAGGACATCATAGGCTGTCCTATGATGTCCTATGATCATGACACAGAGATTTCTTGAATTTATAGATACTAGTGCATACCTGTGCATGCCCGTGCATACCCGTGCATGCCCATAGAAAGCAAGTGTAAGCAAAGATTTCTGCATGCCCGTAGAAAGTTACTATTACCATGGCAACAGCAACCATGGTGAAACCTGCCTTGGATGATTGACGTCACCACTCATTTGTTGATGCCTGCCTTTGATCTGCGATGCCTGCCTTTGATCTTTGATAATGTCATAGCGAGTGCTATGATCATGAGTAATGCCTGCCTTTGATTTTTGATGATGTCATAGCGAGTCCTATGATCGGGAGTGAAGCCTGCCTTTGATCTCTTTGCAAGTCCTATTGTGGTGACATTAGTTGTTGGTCTCACACACAAATTTGATCTTTTAATGTGAAGGCGGAGTTTTTCCGTTTTGGACGGAGATAAAAGGAGGAAGTGGAAAAATATAAATAAAGTTTTTTCAGACAGACTTACGCGTGTTCCGTCTGTTTTTCTGCAACTTCCACATTGGTGACCCCGACGTTTGAAGAATGTCTGTTCAGGCGACCTCTTCTGATATCGCCGCCAGGGCATTTGCATCTGCCGCGGCTCCTGCACCAGCTGTTTTCGCGGCTACCATTAAACTACCGGACTTTTGGCAGCACGACCCGGAGCCCTGGTTTCAGCATGTCGAGGCTCAGTTCCATCTGCGCGGAGTAATTCAATTCAATTCAATTCAACTTTATTTATATAGTGCCATTTCACAACAACAGTCATCTCATAGCACTATCAACTGTAGGGAGGACCCCCACAGTTGCAGAAAGACCCCAGCAATCAGGCGATCCCCTGTGAGCAAGCACTTGGCGACGGTGGAGAGGAAAAACTCCCTTTTAACAGGAAGAAACCTCCAGCAGAACCAGGCTCAGGGAGGGGCAGTCATCTGCTGCGACTGGCTGGGGGGTGAGGGGACAGAGAAGAAGAAAAGAACAGACATGTAGAGAGCAAACAGCACGATGGGGACTCAATCTATGGGAGAGAACAAACAAATGTTAATGACCAGCAAAAAAAAAAAATATTTCATAGAGAGTGAGGAAAGGAGTGAGGCCCAGTGCATTACTGGAGGTCCCCCGGCTGACTAAACCTATTAGCAGCATAACTAAGGGAGGGTTCAGAAACACATGATCCCTCCCTAATTGTAGGCTATATCAAAAAGGTAGGTTTTAGCCCTATTCTTAAAAACAGAGATCGAGTCTGACTCCCGAATCCAGATTGGCAGCTGATTCCACAGGAGAGGAGCTTGATAACTGAAGGCTCTGCCTCCCATTGTACTTTTGGAGATTCTAGGTATTACAAGTAAACCTGCATTTTGGGAGCGTAGTGCTCTGTTAGGATGATACGGTAGTATCAGATCTTTTAAATAAAAAGGAGCCTGATTGTTTAGAGCTTTGTAAGTAAGAAGAAGGATTTTAAACTTAATTCTAAACTCTATGGGAAGCCAATGAAGGGAGGCCAGAACCGGAGAGATATGATCTCTCTTTCTAGTACCTGTTAAAACTCTTGCTGCAGCATTTTGGATCAGCTGAAGACTTTTTAAAGATGTTTTAGGACAGCCTGATAATAAAGAATTAGAATAATCTAATCTCGAGCTAACAAAAGCGTGGATCAGCTTCTCAGCATCACTCTGAGACAAGATGCTCCTAATCTTGGCAATATTACGCAAATGATAGAAGGCAGTCTTAGAAACAAATTTAATATGTGAATTGAAGGACAAATCCTGATCAAAAATAACTCCAAGGTTCCTCACAGAGCTATTAAGAGAAAGAGTAACTGCATCCAAACTGAAAGTTTGATTTGGAAAGGAATTTCTAAGGTTTTTTGGACCAACAAGAATGACTTCAGTCTTATCTGAATTTAATAGCAGGAAATTACAAGTCATCCAAACTTTGATTTCCTTAAGACAGGCTTCTAACTTGGCTAATTGATTAGTATCATCTGGCTTCATTGACAGGTATAATTGTGTGTCATCTGCATAACAGTGAAAATGTATACAGTGCTTTCTAATAATGTTGCCTAACGGAAGCATATATAAACTAAAAAGAGTAGGGCCAAGCACAGATCCCTGTGGAACTCCATGACTAAGCTTTGAGCTGAGAGAAAACTCATCATTTACATGAACAAACTGGAACCTATCAGATAAATAAGATCTAAACCACTGCAACGAAGTTCCATTAAGTCCAACATAGTGTTCTAATCTATCAAGTAGAATATTATGATCAATAGTATCAAAAGCTGCACTAAGATCTAAAAGGACAAGTACAGAAACTAGTCCATTATCAGATGCAATGAGAAGGTCGTTAGTGACCTTCGCTAAGGCTGTTTCAGTGCTATGATGGATTCTAAACCCAGATTGAAACTCCTCAAATAAACCATTTCCCTGCAGGTGGTCAAATAATTGTGTAGCAACAACTCTTTCTAAGATTTTTGAAATGAAAGGGAGATTAGAGATTGGTCTATAGTTAGCTAAAGCTCCTGGATCTAGCGTTGGCTTTTTGAGTAAGGGTTTAATTACAGCCGTTTTAAAAGCCTGCGGTACATGGCCTAAAGTTAATGAAGAATTGATTATATGAAGAATAAAGCTACCAATAAGTGGGAAGACTTCTTTAAATAACTTGGTAGGAATAGGGTCTAAAAGACAAGTTGAAGGTTTGGATGAGGAAACTATTTTGTCTAACTCACAAAGGTCGATTGGAGTAAACTCCAGATGACACGGAGTATTTCCATGTTGTCGCAGCTTTGGATTCTGCCACTACTCGTCATTTGATGGGACTGCTCCGGGACCCGCCTCACGCTGACAGGTACGTCACTCTGAAGAGGGCTCTTCTGCAGCTGTACCAGCTCTCTGATATAGAGCGCGCTGATCGTCTTCTGTCTATGACTGGTTTGGGGGACAGCAAACCTTCTGAGCTGATGGAGAATATGCTGGCACTTCTTCGTTCAGGAGACAGCTCATTTCTGTTTACCCACCTGTTTCTGCGTCAGCTTCCGCCTCCAGTGCGCACTGTCCTGGCCAGCTCGCCCCTCATTTGTACTAAGGATTACCGGGGTTTAGCTGAAGAAGCGGACACGCTTTTGCTGGCTTCTCGTCATTTGTCTGTGCATGCACTGCTGCCTGGGCAGTCTGATGGAGAAGTCTCGGTGGATGTGGCCGCAGTTTCGGATCGCCGTAAGAAAGAGAGCGGCCTATGTTTCTACCACCGCCGTTTTGGACCGAAGGCTCGGCGCTGTATTCCACCGTGCTCTTTCCAGCCACAGGGAAACGAGAAGGCTGGTGCTCGCTAGCAGCTGCGTGCACCAGCACCAACAATAAACTGCTTTTTACTGAGGACTGCGCTGCTGGATGTCGCTTTTTGGTGGATTCAGGAGTGCAACGGAGCATCGTTCCCCCCTCTTCGGCTGACGTCATGGGATATGGACATGGACCTCCACTGGACGCTGCTAATGGTACTCCTATTCGCACCTTTGGCACCAGGTTTATTACTGTATGTTTTAACGGTCGTGAATTTAGTTGGGACTTTGTGGTACCATCTGTAGCAGTCCCTATCCTTGGTGCAGATTTTTTGTGTGCTTACAGACTGTTGGTTGATGTAGCTAACAGATGTTTGATTGATGCTGTGTCTTTTGATTCCTATCCATGTACACTGGGTGAGGCTGGTCCACTGCTTGCTAACATGCTCGCCTCGGGAGACAGGTACCAGTGCCTTCTCTCTGAGTTTCCTGCGCTTACTGTGCCTACGTTTTCTGCGGCAGTAGCCAAACATGGGGTTGAGCATTATATTACTACTGTGGGTCCACCTGTTTTTGCCCGAGCACGCCGTCTGGATGCTGCTAAGTTAGCCATCGCTAGAGATGAGTTTGCCAATATGGAGCGGTTGGGTATCGTTCAGACAGTCCGTGGGCCTCTCCCCTCCACATGGTCCCTAAGTCAGATGGGGGTTGGCACCCTTGTGGAGATTTTAGGTGCCTTAACAACGCTACTACCAACGACAGGTACCCAGTCCCCCATATCCAGGATTTTTCTTCACGTCTGGCAGGGACGGTCATTTTTTCTAAAGTGTGTGCGTGGTTATCATCAGGTGCCTGTCCATCCCCAGGACGTCCCCAAGACAGCGGTGATCACTCCATTTGGACTGTTCGAGTTCTTGAGAATGCCATTCGGCCTAGCTGCAAAGATGTTTCAACGGCTTATGGACTCTGTGTTACGGGACATGTCTTTCCTGTTTGTATACCTAGACGATATACTGGTGGCGAGCGCTTCGGTGGAGGAACATGTGTCGCACCTTCGTCAGCTCTTCAGGCGCCTCTGTGACCATGGACTGATAGTGAATCCCGCGAAGTGTCAGTTTGGGCTCTCAGAACTTGAGTTCTTGGGGCACAAGGTATCCCAGCAGGGTGCCGTACCCCTCCCAGCTAAAGTCGAAGCAGTTTTAGCTTTTCCGCGCCCCTCCTCTGTCAAGCCCCTGCAGGAGTTTTTGGGCATGGTCAATTTTTACAACTGTTTTATACCTCATGCTGCCCATATTATGCGCCCGCTGTATGAGGCCTTGAAGGGTAAGAGGGGTAATCAGGACATTGAATGGACCCATGAGAGGTTATGTGCTTTTGACGGGGCTAAAGCTGCGCTGGCTGATGCTGCCTTGTTGGCTCATCCAGACCCCACGGCTGCCATTGCTCTTACCACCAATGCATCCGATTATGCTGTCGGAGCAGTTTGTGAGCAGTGGGTGGGCAATTCCTGGGAACCTCTAGCCTTTTTCAGTAGACAGTTACGCGAGTCAGAAAGGAAGTACAGCACTTTTGACAGGGAGCTGTTGGCCCTTTTCTTGGCGACAAGGCATTTCAGGTTTCTCTTGGAGGGCCGTAAATTCACCGCTTTTGTGGACCATAAACCCCTCACGTTTGCCATGGCCAAGTCCACTGAACCTTGGTCAGCTCGGCAACGACGGCAGCTTTCAGCTATTTCCGAGTTCACTACTGACATTCAGCATGTGGCTGGTAAGACCAACTTGGCGGCGGACTGCCTTTCTCGTGCCCCAGTTGCTGCTGTTCATTTGGGCATGGACTATGCTGAGATGGCTGCCCATCAGTTGTTGGACCCGGAGGTGCAGGTGCTTCGTTCCACTGAGTCCAGTTTGCAGTTGGAGGATGTCTGCTTTCAAGACAGTGGCGCCACTCTTTTGTGTGACACTACATTTGGAAAACCACGACCTTTGGTGCCTGCGGCTTGGCGTCGTCATGTTTTTGACGCTGTTCACTCTTTGTCGCATCCTGGGGTTAAGGCTTCGGTTAAGTTGGTGAGCGCCAAGTTTGTATGGCCGGGTCTCAGAAAGGATGTGAAGACTTGGACGACAACCTGTGTGGCGTGCCAGCGTGCTAAGGTGCAGCGCCACATAAAGGCTTCATTGGGGCCTTTTTGGATTCCGGAGCGACGTTTTGATCATGTTCAGGTGGACCTGGTTGGACCTCTTCCTCCGTCTCGTGGTTTTACTCACCTCTTCACTATGGTGGACCGGACTACGCAGCGGCCAGAGGCAGTTCCCCTGGCATCAACTACGGCGTCTGATGTTGCCTGGGCATTTATCTCCTCTTGGGTGTCCCGTTTTGGTGTCCCCTTGGACGTTACTTCTGACAGGGGCCTGCAATTTACCTCCGCACTTTGGAATGAAGTAAGATAAGATAAGATAAGATAAGCCTTTATTAGTCCCACAACGGGGAAATTCCAGGATTGCAACAGCACAGGGATAGCAAGTAGCTGGTAGTTTGGGGGTTAAACTCCATCGGACCACAGCATACCATGCACAAGCTAACGGGCTATGCGAGCGGTTTCATCGGACTACGAAAGCGGCCCTTCGCGCATCATTAGTGGACAGTGGATGGGTGGACAGATTACCATGGGTTTTGTTGGGTTTGCGTTCAGCCCCCAAAGAAGACCTGAACTCCTCTTCTGCCGAGTTGGTCCTCGGCCAGACCTTGAGGGTTCCAGGGGAGTTCCTTCCTACCAGTCCAGGGTTAGGTCCCAGTATGGTTAAGAGGCCTAAGTGTCGAGAGGAAGCCAGGGCTTTTGTTCCTGTGGCTGCGCACCACTGTCTTCCTCAGTCTTACGTCCCTGACAGCCTTATGTCAGCTAAATATGTTTTTGTCCGGCACAATGCCCATCGTTCTCCCCTGCAGGCACCTTATGATGGCCCTTTTCTAATAAAATAAAATAAGGATTTTTTGGTTGAGTTGGGGACTTGTCAGGATCGGATTTCGGTGGATCGTTTGAAGCCTGCTCATGTTCTTTGTGACGATGAGGTTGAGTTAGCCCGCCCGGCTCAGCGGGGGCGCCCTCCCAACCCTGTGCCTGAGGTTGTGTCTGCTCCGGTTACAGTTGCGACCCTAGGACTGCGCAGTGCAGTCATCGGGGCAGAGTAGGTTGCCTAAGAGGTTCTCTTGAGTTATTTTCTTTTTTTTAAAAAATTTTGTTCATGCTGTTTTAGTTTGTTTTTTGTCAGCATGTTTATTTATGTTGTTATTTGTGTGTTCTGGGGGGGCCTGTGTGGTGACATTATTTGTTGGTCTCACACACAAATTTGATCTTTTAATGTGAAGGCGGAGTTTTTCCATTTTGGATGGAGATAAAAGGAAGAAGTGGAAAAATATAAAGTTTTTTCAGACAGACTTATGCGTGTTCCGTCTGTTTTTCTGCAACTTCCACACTATGATGTTTTAGCGAGTCCTATGATCATGACATCATGACATTGTGACAGACACGAGATTTCTTGAATATTTTATATATATATATATATATATACTGTATACTGTATATATATATATATACACTCACCGGCCACTTTATTAGGTACACCATGCTAGTAACGGGTTGGACCCCCTTTTGCCTTCAGAACTGCCTCAATTCTTCGTGGCATAGATTCAACAAGGTGCTGGAAGCATTCCTCAGACAATTTGGTCCATATTGACATGATGGCATCACACAGTTGGCGCAGATTTGTCGGCTGCACATCCATGATGCGAATCTCCCGTTCCACCACATCCCAAAGATGCTCTATTGGATTGAGATCTGGTGACTGTGGAGGCCATTTGAGTACAGTGAACTCATTGTCATGTTCAAGAAACCAGTCTGAGATGATTCCAGCTTTATGACATGGCGCATTATCCTGCTGAAAGTAGCCATCAGAAGTTGGGTACATTGTGGTCATAAAGGGATGGACATGGTCAGCAACAATACTCAGGTAGGCTGTAGCGTTGCAACGATGCTCAATTGGTACCAAGGGGCCCAAAGAGTGCCAAGAAAATATTCCCCACACCATTACAGCACCACCACCAGCCTGAACCATTGATACAAGGCAGGATGGATCCATGCTTTCATGTTGTTGACGCCAAATTCTGACCCTACCATCCGAATGTCGCAGCAGAAATCGAGACTCATCAGACCAGGCAACGTTTTTCCAATCTTCTATTGTCCAATTTCGATGAGCTTGTGCAAATTGTAGCCTCAGTTTCCTGTTCTTAGCTGAAAGGAGTGGCACCCGGCGTGGTCTTCTGCTGCTGTAGCCCATCTGCCTCAAAGTTCGACGTACTGTGCGTTCAGAGATGCTCTTCTGCCTACCTTGGTTGTAACGGGTGGTTATTTGAGTCACTGTTGCCTTTCTATCAGCTCGAACCAGTCTGGCCATTCTCCTCTGACCTCTGGCATCAACAAGGCATTTCCGCCCACAGAACTGCCGCTCACTGGATATTTTTTCTTTTTCGGACCATTCTCTGTAAACCCTAGAGATGGTTGTGCGTGAAAATCCCAGTAGATCAGCAGTTTCTGAAATACTCAGACCAGCCCTTCTGGCACCAACAACCATGCCACGTTCAAAGTCACTCAAATCACCTTTCTTCCCCATACTGATGCTCGGTTTGAACTGCAGGAGATTGTCTTGACCATGTCTACATGCCTAAATGCACTGAGTTGCCGCCATGTGATTGGCTGATTAGAAATTAAGTGTTAACGAGCAGTTGGACAGGTGTACCTAATAAAGTGGCCGGTGAGTGTATATATACATATATACACTAGTACATACCCGTGCATACCTGTCCATGCCCGTAGAAACCAAGTATAAGCAAGTATTTCTGTATGCCCGTTGCTGAAGGGTCTCCTCCTATCTCAGACAGCTGTGTTGTTCAGTCATGCCTGTGGCGTACTGCTGGAACCTGAGGTATTTCATGTTCACAGCATCTTCTGACATGCAGCAGTTCTCCTCATTCTGTTGCTCTCCATCTGGTGGGTCTTCTTCTTCTTCTTCGTTCAGACCAATGGTTGAGGGATAGGTGTGTCGTAATTCCAGTTCATGGACAGGGTCATGAAAATAGATCTGAGCAAAAAGTGGCTTTCGACCCTGTTCAGGAAGAGCCATGCATGCCCGTAGAAACCAAGAAACTGGAGCACTCGGATAAAATCAATGCTTTTCTTGGCATTTTACACATTTGTAGTATAGACTAGACTGCCATTCTTCAAGGTTACACATTTTTACTGTGTCAGACCCTCTTTAAAAACATTGCTCAGCAAGCAACGCTTTTTCTTAGTTTCTTCATCTTGAGCAAGAATACTCAAGAAAAGACTGCTTGATCTGGCAACTCTGCTTGCGGCAACGTCGAATTGGCCATGGCTGAAGAAAAAGACTGGCCCCGTGACTTATTCACAGTCATGGCAACGCAGGGTCTTACTGGAAACTGTTTATGTCGCAAGGTGAATGGAAACGTGAGATGGTGTGAGTGTGATTCGTGGAATCAGGAGAGTGCGTCCAGCATTGACACCAATCACAGATATTGCAACCAACAGGTGAGGGATGGTCTATATGAGATCATAAAGACATCTGTTGGAATCAACAGGTGAAGGATAGTCTATATGACATCATACAGACATCAAGGCAGGCATAGGACATCATGGTCTATATGACTTCATATAGGCATCAAGGCAAGCATCACTGTATATGACATCATAAAGACATCAAGGCAGGCATGATGACCTATGATGAAGACATCATAGGAACATCGTAGGAAAGGCATAGGCTGTCCTATGATGTCCCATGATCGTGACAGACGGACACTTCTTTTAGATTTGCTTGGCGGCTGGCAACCAGCTTACAGGTGCATTACTGCCACGTACTTCACTCTGTATCATCACTGTACGTAATCTTTGTATCAGGAGTTCTTATAAGGAGTTCTGAACAACTCCCTATGTGTGGAAAAAATTACCCATCCTTGGACTGTGTCCTCGGCAGCACTAACAGCTGTGCCGGCCAGCCATCCATTCACTTCACTCTGACACAGACAGACACACAGAGATTTCTTGAATTTCTAGGGTGATTCTGTGTTGCATATTTCTTTCTTTATTGGGCTTCCTCTTAGTTTAAGTGATTATCTGTGCAGCCCCGCCCATCCCGTTTTCTGTAACCACGCCCTGGCGTCTCTGGTTTCCCCTGCTTGTTACTTCCGGTTGGTAACCAGCTTACAGGTGCATTACTGCCACTGACTTGATTATCATCACTCTCTATCTTTATATAAGGAGTTCTTATAAGTTCTGAACAACTCCATATGCATGAAAAAATTACCCATCCTTGGACTGTGTCCTCGGCAGCATCAATAGCTGTGCCAGTCAGCCGGCCAGCCAGTGATTACCTGTGTCTATATACAGTATATGTCTTGTAGCGAGTCTTCTTCTTCTTCTCTCAGTTACTGGCGGATAGCAAACAACTGAACTGTAAAAGAGTGTGTAACATTATGTCATCTGAGCCCGACCCCTAAATTCTATGACTTAATCCTGTGTTATTTAAAAAAGAGAAAATAGCCCTTCTCATGATTCTTATTGCCTCTCCATCTCCATCTGTTCCCAGAATCCCAGTTAAATCCCATTCCCTACCAGCCTCTCGAACTTCATTTTCCATGATCTGTCTTTCATTTCCGTATTTGTGAGTGTAATAAGATGTGTTCGACGTTTTCTTTTACTCTACATTCTCTACATTTGTCACTTTTTCTTTTCCCCATGGTGAACAAAGTGCCGTTTAAACCTGTGTGATCCAGTTTGAGTCTTGCCTTAATGTCTTCCCTCCTTTTGGTTGTTGAAATTCTTTATTGCAATAGATTTTTGTATTTTGCAATACGATCTACCTTTCTGATCTTCATCCCATCTTTTTTGCAATAGCTCAGTTCCTTTTTTCTTGATTACTGCTTTCCCTTCACCTTTTCCAAGAGACAATGGTATACTTAACTCTTTTCCAACAGCACTTTTTGCTAATTTGTCTGCACAGTCATTCCCTTCCAACCCCCCATGTGCAGGAACCCCACAAAACTGAACTTGTCCACCACCCCCGAGTCCTGCGGTCTGTATGACATTAAATTAAATTAAATTAAATTAAATCACCCTTTATTGTCATTCAACCATACATGTACAGTAGAACTAAATTGTGCTTTTCCTATCTACAGTGTTACTCACACACACCCCATGTGTAGAATCAGAGGGCCGCTGCCATGCGAGGCGCCGCCACAGATTTCCCTCCTCCATTCCATTATTGCTGAGCACCAAGCTGGACAGCAGGAAGTTCCACATTTATATGGTCTTCGGCATGACCGCCGGGATTTGAACCCCTGCCTCCCGGGTGTGGGGAGGATGTTCCACTAACTGAGCCACCACTCCGGACATCATATAGACATCCTTCAGAGATCATAGGAATATCAGCCTTATGGCTTATCTGACGTCATCTAGGCTACAGTTTATGTGACGTCACATAGACATCATGTAGACAGTCCTATCTGACGTCATATAGACTACAGTTTATGTGACATCACATAGACATCATGTAGATGGTCCTATCTGACATCATATAGACAACAATTTATGTGACATCGCATAGACATCATGTAGACGGTCGTATGATCGCCGACGTCATAGGAACTTCATAGGACAGCATGCTGACATCATAGGCCGTCCTATGATGTCCTATGATTGTGACACACAGACACACAGATTCCTTGTATAGAGTGAAGTGAAGCTATGGTTTATGTGACGTCACATAGACATCATGTAGACGGTCCTATCTGACGTCATATAGACTACAGTTTATGTGACGTCACATAGACATCACGTAGACGGTCCTAACTGACGTCATATAGATTACGGTTTATGTGACGTCACATAGACGTTATGTAGACGGTCATATGATCGCCGACATCATGGGAACTTCATAGGACATCATGCAGACATCATAGGCCGTTCTATGATGTCCTATGATCGTGACACACAGACACACAGAGATTTCTTGAATTTATAGAGTAATAGAGTGATGCGTTTAGGTGGACGGTTTTAATTAACTGTGTTTATTCAATTTTCAATTCAATTCAATTCAAATGTTTATTTCGAACTCAGGGTTCATAGTATATACACAACGTGTAAAAAAAAATAAAAATGTACAAGTTTCAGCAATCACACAGCGCTCATATAACAACAATAAAATACAATAATGAACTCAATATTGTAACGTCAGGGCTATGTTGGGGGGGTGGGGGAGCAGGGATTTCCCCAGCATGCTTTGCAACAGAGGACATTATTTTGTGTGTTTGCTTAAATGTTATTACTGAGTTATTATACTGCTGTGTCATCATAACTGTGTTATAATGAGCCAGCAGTGTTTTATAGGCAGGATTAGGGCAATATGTATCATGTGTTGTATAACCATGATTGAAACGGAGGTCTGGGAGGATGATCTCCCCTCCTGTCTGTGCTCAGGGTGTTGTTGAATAAAGTCTGTTCGTCGCAACCATCTGCTCCTTTTCTTTGTGTGAACCTCGCCTACGTCACACTGGTGTCAGAAGTGGGATGGAACAGATGGAAGCCAGGATCAGAATGGAGATCCAGCAGCTGGAGCGACTCATCGCTCAGCTGGCGACGGACGACGGGGCCGAGACACCAACCCCCCGGAGCCACTCGCCGGGACGAACGAAGCAGCGGACCCGACGGGGCCAGCGCACTCCACCCTCTGCCTTTTTCAAGGCAGAGCGAGCGGAGCAGAGCAAACCAGCCCCGCTTCCCGCCCTTTTCAGGGCAGAATGGGCTGGCGATTCCATGGCGATCAGGAGCGGCGATCGACCAGGAGGCAACCGTCCCATCCATCCGGCAGCGGGCCAAGATTCCCCGCTTCAACGGCAAGACCCCGTTGGATGACTACCTGGTTCAGGTCGAGCTGGCCGCCGCGCTGAACGGCTGGTCACCAGAGGAAACTGCCGTGCAGGTCGCGCTGGCCTTGGAAGGGAGGGCTCTCTGCACACACTCCGGAGACGATTTGGGAGAATGGCAGACGCTGAGCACACCCAGGAACAGCTGACCCACTGCCGTCGAAGCAGCCAGGAAAGCCTAGGAGCCTACGCGGTGGACATACAGCTGCTAACACGGCGCAGCTACCCGGATTTCGCACCGGAGGTGGTAGAGAAGCTCGCCCTCCGGAACTTCATCCAAGGTCTCCGCCCGGCCCAGCTCCAGAGCCACGTACGGATCCACGCCGCGAGCGACTGGGAGACTGCAGTGGCAGAAGCAGAGTGGGTGGAGCCGCTGATGAATCGCACAATCGAAGCATCAACGCCAAGACAAAGAACCTTCCAGGCCACGGCTGAGAGCGAGGGGGAGGAGGAGGAGTTACGGCAGACCACGGCGGCATGTCCACGGAGAAGATGGCCGCAGCGATGCGAGGAAGGGTGCTTCCGCTACGGAGAGCCGGGACACATCGCACGGTACTGCCCCGCACCCACCCCACGACAAACTGGCCCCTCGCTGGCGTTAAACTAGAGCGAGGTGGCATGGACGGGGACAGGCCGCCTCCCGCAGATGTTTCCCCTCGCAGATGTTTCCCCTCTGACACTCGCCAGGGCTGTATCTACAGTGCAGCCTGGAGAAGACGTCGATCCGGGCCCTGATTGACACCGGCTCTACAATCTCCTTTGTCCGACCCGGTGTGCTGCCGGGCACGAACAAGACAGCCCCATGGGGGTGGGAACCCACCGAGCGCTGCGTCACCACAGCTACCGGTGAGCGCGCCAGCTTGGGGGGGCGGAGAGTTCTCGTGGTGGGGGTTGCCGGTCAGAACATAAAACACCCGTTCTGGCTGGCTGACATCCAAGACCCCTGTATTATTGGACTAGACCTGCTCACAGCATGGAATGCCAAGATTGACACCACCGGACCGTCCCTCCAACTGGGAGACCGGACCATCATGCTCCACAGCAGAACCCAGAGAAGGAACACGGAGGCCCGCGCAATCGAGGGACCGCCAGGACGGACCGGACCGGGCGGCCCACCGCGAGTACCGGACACAATGACGCCACCAGCGCGGGCAGAGAAAGCACGAGCACACACAAGGACAGCAAGGGGAGGGGTCAACGTGTCAGCAGAGACGCAGCAGGCCGTCGAGGAATTATTTCAGTGGAGCGGCAGCGGGCTGGAGCCGGGACAGAGACGCCAGCTGCGGGAACTGTTGGACTGTTATATGGGTATCTTCGCCACGAAGGATGAGGAATGCAACCGGACCGGCTTGGTGCAGCACGAGATCGACACCAGTGAGACCAGGCCGATTCGACTCCACCCACGCAGGCTGCCCTTTTCAAGGCGGGCAGCAGCAGAACAAAAAGTACGAGAAATGCTGGAGGCAGACATCATTGAGCCCTCCAGCAGCTCCTGGGTGGCGCCGGTGGTGCTGGTCAAGAAGAAGGACGGTTCGTGGCGGTTCTGTGTGGATTACCAGCACCTGAATGACGTCACCTGAAAGGATTCCTACCCCCTGCCCCGCATCGATGACGCGCTGGACCACATCGCCAGCTCCAGCTGGTTCAGCTCACTGGATCTACGCAGCGGCTATTGGCAGGTAGAGCTGTCACCTGAGGCCCGCCAAAAACAGCCTTCTCCATTGGGCAGGGACTGTACCAGTTTAAAGTGATGCCGTTTGGACTTTGCAACGCCCTGGCCACCTTTGAGCGCTTGATGGAGTGAGTGCTGGCTCACGTGCCTCGGAGTCGCTGCGTTGTTTACCTGGACGACCTACTGGTGCATGCAGCTGATTTTGACAGCGCCCTGTCAAATCTCCGAAAAGTACTGGACACCATCCGACAGGCTGGGCTACGATTACATCCGAGGAAATGCCACCTATTCCGGCGGGAGACCACCTTCCTGAGCCACGTCGTCAGCACAGCGGTAGTCGCCACCGACCCAGAAAAAGTGGCGGCGGTGAGAGACTGGCCAGTGCCGCGGAATGTGGGAGAACTGAGGAGCTTTCTCCGACTGGCCTCCTATTATAGGAGGTTTGTGAAAGACTTCGCCACCATCGCCAGCCCGCTGCATCAGCTGACGCAGAAAGGACACACGTTTCAGTGGAGTGAGAACTGTGCTGCTGCTTTTTCCCAGCTTCGTGCAGCGCTCATCGGAGCCCCCATCCTGCAATATCCTGACCCGAACTGCCCGTTCATCGTGGACACGGACGCCAGCAACCAGGGCATCGGGGCGGTGCTATCCCAGGAGGGAGAACACGGAGAGCAGGCAGTCGCTTTTTTCAGCCGCACTCTCAGCAGAGCCGAGAGGAATTACTGTGTGACTCGCAGAGAGCTGTTGGCTGTCATTCAAGGACTGCGTCATTTCCGCCCGTATGTGTATGGGGGGAGGTTCCAGCTCAGGACGGATCACGCTTCCCTGACCTGGTTATTGAATTTTAAAGAGCCGGATGGACAGTTGGCGAGATGGCTGGAGGCACTGCAGGATTATAATTTCCAGATTGTGCATCGGGCAGGCCGCCTCCATGCCAACACTGACGCGCTGTTTCGGCGCCCCTGTGCAACAGAGGAGTGTCGTCACTGCCAGTGGGCTGAAGATCGAGACCAAGCCATCCCACGGGCTGCTGCTCTCCGGACTGCTGCGAGCAGGAATAATGCAGCGACGTGCAGCCCCTCCTCGGATGATCAGGCAGCCCCCCCCAGCAATGACGTCACAGAGGTCCTTGGCACGCAGCAGCTGCAGAGTGAGCAGGACAGAGACCCGCTCATTTCTCGGGTTCGGCAGTGGCTGGACGCAGGACAGCGGCCCGCCTGGGAGGTTGTGTCAGCGCTGGACCCAGAGACCAAGGCCCTACACTCCCAGTGGGCCAACCTCCGCTGTCACGAGGGCGTGGTGTATCGACAGTGGCAGACTCCAGCTGGGCAGCGGCACGTCTCGCAGCTGCTGGTTCCTCGTCGACTCCGGCCCGAGGTACTCCAGTTGGTTCATGGGGCAGTAGGAGCGGGCCACTTCGGGATGACAAAGATGCTGCAGCGTCTTCGAGCCCGGTTCTACTGGCCCGGTTGTCATCAGGACGTGGAGCTCCACGTCCACCGCTGCGACACCTGCACAGCTCAGAAAGGGCCAACTCAGCGATCCCACGCTCCCCTGCAGCAGTACCGGGTGGGAGCACCGATGGAGCGGGTGGGAGTGGACATCCTGGGCCCTTTCCCGACCACGGACCAGGGGAACCGCTACATGCTGGTCGCAATGGATTATTTCACTAAGTGGCCAGAGGCATATGCGGTTCCGGACCAGAGCGCCACTACGACGGCATCAAAGCTGGTGGACGAAATGTTCTGTCGGTTTGGTGCACTGGAGGAGCTGCACAGCGATCATGTTCGGAACTTCGAGGCGGAGATTTTCGGAGAGGTCTGCAAGCGGCTGGGCATCCGGAAGATCCGGACCACCCCGCTGCATCCACAGAGCGACGGCCTGGTTGAACGATTCAACCGGACCCTCACCACCCAGCTCGCTATCCTAGTGGACCAGCGACAGCGAGACTGGGGCCTGCATCTGCCTTTTGTTTTGTGGGCATACTGGACGGCAGCTCAGGAATCTACTCGGTGCACCCCTGCAGCGCTCATGTTTGGACGCGAGCTGCGCACACCGTTGGATTTGGTATTCGCCCCCCCCCCCCCCCCCAAGCCGGAGGTGGAGGGAAAACCCGGGTTGGATTATTTGTTTTGTTTAAAGGAACGTCTCCACACAGTACATGAACTGGTTCGGGAGGCCCTGGCAGCGGCAGGGGGTCGGCAGAAGCGAGCGTATGACTCCTGCTGCCAGGGGAGGGACTTTGCATCGGGAGATCAAGTCTGGGTTTTCTGCCCTGAGAGAAAAAGAGGACGATCACCGAAGTTGGCGAGCCATTGGTCGGGACCATGCGTGGTCCTGCAGAGACTGTCGGATGTGGTGTACAGGGTGAGGCTAAAGAAAAGGGACCGGGTCGTGGTGCTCCACCGTGACCGTCTCGCCCCGTATCAGCCATCCGCCCCGCTGGTGGTCGAACCGGAGCTTTCATCCCGACCAGATACTCCGACCGAGACTCAGATGGACACTAGGGGGCTTGTACGTGCTGGTCGTCGGCATCGAAGGCTGCCCCGACACCTGGACGAGTTCGTATTGGACTTTTGAATTGGACTTTAATTTTTCTGGGGACAGAAACCAGTCCTGGCGGGGGGGCAGTGTAATGTCGGGGCTGTGTTAAAGGGGGGGAGCAGGGATTTCCCCAACATGCTTTGCAACAGAGGACGTTATTTTGTGTGTTTGCTTAAATGTTATTACTGAGTTATTATACTGCTGTGTCATTATAACTGTGTTATAATGAGCCAGCAGTGTTTTATAGACAGGATTAGGGCAATATGTATCATGTGTTGTATAACCATGATTGAAACAGAGGTCTGGGAGGATGACCTCCCCTCCTGTCTGTGCTCAGGGTATTGTTGAATAAAGCCTGTTCGTCGCAACCATCTGCTCCTCTTCTTTGTGTGAACCTCGCCTACGTCACAATATAAAATAGAACGCCACCACTTCCAAATACTGGAGTGAAGTGTGAGTGACGAATTAACAATTACGGATATAAAATAGTTGTTATATGCCAGCAACCTTCTCATAAAACTATGAACATTCTTTTGTAACAACTCGCCAAAAGACGGAATATTCAAGGACACAAACATCTCGCTTGCACTCGACCTACGAGGTATAGCTAACATCCTTCTTAGGGAATTATTATATGCAATGCGGATTTTGTTCCTAACAGCAACATTGCTGTTAAACCAAAGAGGCGAGCAATACATTGAGGTACAGAAAGTCTTGAACAACATACATTTAACATAAGGAGAACACCTATGGAAATTCCGCGACAGTAAATTTGTTTGAGTATAGAGTTTCCTGAGTTGCCTATTACAATCAACATTGGTCTTATCACATTCAATCCACACACCTAGGTATTTGGCTTTTACAGCAAAGTTCAAACTATTACCACAAAGTGGCATAACAGGATCCGAAGTTTTGACACCCTTCGGTTTGAATGCCATACACATAGATTTAGTACCTAGTTGAACAAGATGTCATTTTTTTCACCAAATTTCTCACATACCGAGATGGGATGGAATGTTTACCTACATCCCATCTAATGTCAAACGCTTCTTGGGAATATGCTTGTAAATTAAATACACACATAGGTAACGAACGAGTTAGTAGACAGTATTACGTTTTGCTTTGATTTGAGGAATAAAAATTTTAGACTGTACAACTATGATAAATGCACGGCGCAGCCGCGCATGCGCAGAACAAAGCCCCAGTAGCTGAACCTTGTCAAAATAGAGGGGAAACCAGCAGCTCCATTTCTTCAGCTGTACCTCAATTCCTTCACAAACTCTATATTTCTTCCAATTTACGTACGCGTACCATGACCGAACAATCAGCGTTACTTCTTCGAAAACAACTGGCAGGTAATTGGAACGTTTGAATGATAAACAAACAGACAAAATAAAGGCTATTCACCTAGTGGCTAGCGTTAGCTTTTTTTTTGGTAGCTACGCAAAGCTGTGTTTACGCTAACCGAGCTACATAATGGAGCTCTTTATTAGTGCTGTGGGGTATGTGGCTAAGCTAACCTGATTTGGCTGGGTGATCACACTTGGAAATAGATTTAAGTTTTGGAGGCGGTAAAGTGAAATGTCTGTAAGAACACTGAATCGCAACGGCAACCTTATTAGCGGGTTAGCAAGTTGGGCATTAGTGAGTATTCGGAACAAAGGAATAGTCAACCAGGGACTCATCTGCTCTGATCATTTTAGCTTTAGTGATAATGATAGCTGTGTGGATTGTAGCCTATTGACAGATAAAATACATCGCTGCATTGTAACCTCACAATTACATTTACAGACTCATAATCAAGATATTATCTGACGTTTCTGATAGCGCAACGCTGTGGTTTGTTCAGATGAGCTGTCAATCGTCAAATGATACTCTTTGTTCTCCGACTTGGTCTGAGAGTCCAAATAGTTTTTTTTTTTTTTTTTTACTTGCTGTGGTGATTATTGTAAATGCTTAAATCTTTAATGATAATCAGTTTATTCTGCATCTGTCATACAGGTCCTGCCTTTCTCGTCCCTTTGGATTATTCATGTCTTTTCTTTTTAACTGATTTTTAAATTCTGTTTCAAGTATTGCCATATATGATACTGTAAAGTAATACCTGTTTTTTTAAAAAAAGATTAGATGGGAATTGTATTTGATAATCAATTGGAAATCAGTTTTTACTACATGTTTTAAGTCTCTAAATCAATATTATTTTAGTATATTTCCAGTCAGTGTCTTTGCCAAAGTGATCTTCTTATTTAAAGATACTAGTACATACCCGTGCATGCCCATAGAAACCAAGTATAAGCAAGTATTTCTGCATGCACGTAGAAAGCAGGTGCAAGCAAGCACGTCAGCACTCATTCAATGATGCCTGCCTTTGATCTTTGATGGTGTCTTAGTGAGTCCTATGATCTTTGATGATGTCATAGCGAGTGCTAGGATCGTGAGTCATGCCTGCATTTGATCTTTGAAGATGTCCTTTGTCTTGTGATCTTTTGATGATGGCATAGTGATGATGTACTGCTTCAAATGGGTGTGGTTTAAAGTAGTGTGTCCTATTGTTAATCGGGTGATGAGTAAGATTTCCAGATTTACACACAAACTGATGGAGATTTCTTGAATTTATTGAGTGATATTTTTCAGATTGCCAGATTTACTGCTTGGAATGGGTGTGGTTTAAAGTGCTGTGTCCTATTGTGTATATGATGGCGTCGCGAGTGCTGATGGTCTATATGACATCATAAAGACATCACGGCAGGCATAGGACATCATGGTCTATATGTTCACTGTATATGACATCGTAAAGACATCAAGGACAGCATGGTCTGTATAACTTCATATTGACATCAAGGCTAACACCAGTCCAGTGAGTAATGTTCCCCCTTGGCTGTTTCCGGAAATAGAAGTAGACGCTAGTCTGCTAATGAGGAAAAAGGATTGGGCTATGAGTGAAGTGTTAAAACAAGCATTTACCTCAGGAACAACTACTATAACTTCTTACAGCTCTATACTGATGGTTCAAAGAATAAAGAGGGCTTTGTTGGAGTTGGAGTATATATTCCAGTTTAAAGTGACCATTGCAAAAAGACTCTCCAACAATACATCCGTCTTTACAGCAGAGATGGTGGCAATAGTTATTACTTTGCAGTGGGTGGAGGAGGTCAGACCGGACTGGGTGGTGGTGTGCACAGACTCACTTGCAGCGCTAAAAACCATACAGACACTAAAATCTACAAGGGAAGACTTGGTGATTGAGCCATATCACAGTTTATTTAGGGTACACAGGGGTGGTGGAGAAGTTCAGTTTTGTTGGGTTCCTGCACATGAAGGGTTGAAAGGGAATGACTGCAGACAAATTAGCAAAAAGTGCTCTTGGAAAAGACATAACTATACCATTGTCTCTTGGAAAAGGTGAAGGGAAGTAATCAAGAAAAAAGGAACTGAGCTATGGCAAAAAAGATGGGATGAAGATCATAAAGGTAGATCGTATTGCAAAATGCAAAAATCTATTGCAATAAACAATTTCATAACAACCAATAGGAGGGATCATCATTTTTTTTTTTTTTTTTCCCGGTTCCGGTTCCGCCGGACCGGCGGCGCCACACGAGTCGGCTGCCTGTTGCAACAGCCTTTTTTTTTATCTTCCTTCTTCTTTCTACACCTTTCACTCTGTATATATATCACGGACGCACGGATCGCCCGGGGGTCTCCTGGGTCGGCGGACGGAGCCACGGTTTGCAGCGGGAGACGTTACAGCGGGGAGGAGCTAGTGCTAGCTAGCACTTGGCCGCCGCCCGGTGCTAATGGGAAACTCGACATACCGGGAGCTGTAGCGAAAACGACGCGGGTGCCGGGCTGGAGTTTAGGCGGCGTGAAAGAAATATAAGACAGAATAATAAAGAGCGATGGCAAGAACCAAGCAGACCGCCCGTAAAATCTACTGGAGGAAGAAGCCCCCCCAGGAGACAGCTAGCCACCAGGGCTGCTCGGAGAGGCGCTCTGGCCACCGGCAGAGTGAAGAGGCCTCGCCGTCACAGGCCCGTGCTCTGAGAGAGATCCGTCGCTACCAGAAATCCACGGAGCTGCTCATCTGTAAGCTGCCCGTCCAGCGCCTGGTGAGGGAGATCGCTCAGGACTTCAAGACCGTCCTGCGTTTCCTGAGCTTCGCCGTCATGGCTCTGCAGGAGTCCAGCGAGGCCCACCTGGTGGTCTCTTCTTCGCTAAGGGGGTCACCATCATGCCCAAAGACTTCCAGCTGGCCCGCTGCATCCGCGGAGAGAGAGCTTAGACTTTCTGCTGCCCATTCACCAGCCATAATGCTCTGCACTGTGTGTCTATATATATATACATTTATAGTAATATGGACATATGTTTACTAGATGTTGTTTTTTTCTTGCCTTCTGATTGTTGCTCTGAGTGTTGCTATCCCTATGCTGTTGCAATCCTGGAATTTCCCCATTGTGGGACTAATAAAGGCTTATCTTATCTTATCTTATCTTATTATGGCAAGACTCAGACTGGATCACACGTTTAAACGGTACATTATTCACCATGGGGAAAAGTGAAAGTGACAAATGTAGAGAATGTGGAGTAAAAGAAAATGTCGAGCACATCTTATTACACTGTCACAAATACGGAAATGAAAGACAGATAATGGAAAATGAAGTTCAAGAGGCCGGTAGGGAATGGGATTTAACTGGGATTCTGGGAACAGATGGAGATGGAGAGGCAATAAGAATCACAAGAAGGGCTCATTTCTCTTTTTTAAATAACACAGGATTAAGTCATAGAATTTAGGGGTTGGGCTCAGATGGCATAATGTTACACACTCTTGTACAGTAGGTGGCGGTATGCACCTTTCAGTTGTTTGCTCTTCGCCAGTAACCGAGAGAAGAAGAAGAAGACAGGCATCAGTCTATATATACTGTATATATCAGTCTATATGTCATAAAGATATTAAGGCAGGCATCATATCATACGCTGTCCAGCAGGCATCACTGTATATGACATCATAAAGACATGAAGGCAGGCTTGATGTCCTATGATGTGGACATCATAGGCACAACACAGGCCTTCCTATGATGTCCTATGATCGTGACAGACAGACACACAGATTTCTTGAATTTATAGTGATAGTGATATGTTGGGAAAAACATACTTTAGTTTCATGAGTTGCAATACAAAATGGAAACAAATGCCAGAATTACAAGAAAATGTTTATTTCAAATTGAGATAAACCAGTGATGGATGTATTGATCCAACTTGACCGCTGATCGGATGCTGATATCTTGATTCCAATATCTGCTGATGCTTATACTGAGTTGATCAGACACCAGTGTGGAATTAAGGTGAATTTATGCTTTGCGTGTCTGTGATGTGCCAAAAGCTTCAGACAAGGCCAGCTCACAAGTAGCTGTGTATAGACATATGCATTTACTGTTTTTCCAAGCGTTTGATGCATGGGCATAACCATCATCTGCAGTTTCACTCCACCTCAATAGGTTGCGCAAATGTGTTGACCCACCAGTTTGTTTACTGGCTATGTAAAACAGAAGAAAAACAAGCCATGCACACCTTAGTGATGACAATAGTGACTTCATGTAGGGAGAAAAGAAAATCCTGTGTTTTTTACTACTTTTACCACTAATTGTCTTTGCTTTTTATTTCTTTGGTCTCATCCTGTCATGTTTCTTTTTAATTTTTTTTCTTCTCATTCGTCTTTGTATGGTGTGTTGGTGGTACTACCTTTTGAATAGGAGACTGGATCTTGCGCACATGTAGTCAGCGCACACAGTCTCAAAATTTTCTCTGCATGCATTCAGCTGCAGAGGTTTTCACAGAACCTAGCGAACGGGAGAGGGTGAGAGGGAGGTTTAAACAGGCCTAGCGCTTGAACGGGCACTCAAAGCATAAATCCAGTTTTAAAGGGTTAGCTTACCCCCTTGTGGGGAAGAGACTGGGGCCCCTTCATGCAAAATTTGGCCCAAGTTAAACAGGAATTTCCAACTTTGTAATACTTTGTAATGTAATAATAACTTTGCTCTGGGCAGCTCGGTGGCAACTGTGGCAGCACTGTAAGAAGGTCACAGGATCGATTCCACCCCTGACCATCATGGATTCGATCCCACTCCCTGACTATCTGTGACCCTTCTGTGTGGAGTTTGCTTGTTCTCCCTGTGTCTGCATGTGTTTACTCCGAGTACTCCAGTTTCCTCCCACAGGCCAAAAACATGTAAGTTAGGTTAATTGGAGACTCTAAAGTGGCCCTAGGTGTGAATGTGTGTGTGAATGGTGAAGGGATTGGCACCGTACCATGGCTGCCCTGAATTTCCCTCTGGGGATTAATAAAGTATACAAAATACAAATAAATTAAATAAATAAAATATGAAAAAGGAAAACATTTAAACTGTCAGGAAAGTTAATGTATGCAGTGGCAACTTTGTAAACAATGTTTAAAATAAGCAAGTTATATTTCATACAAAACTGCACTCCATGATTACAGAGCTGTAACTTTATATGCCCAGTAAGTAAAAGGTCTTTCCTGTCTCTATACCTTTATTTTCTTTCCTTATATCTATTGGCAACATTGTGCAGGTGATCTCCTGTATTGCATTCTGGATCAGCGGCTCAATTTCTGATACTGATCCAGTGATTTGAGTCCTGTCAGGATCAATATCCAATATTGATATTTGATTGGTGCATATGTAGTACCAGCAATGAGAATGGATTCCAGTGTTTTCAACAATTATTTTGGTTGATCCAAATTCAAATTCTTTTGGGCTTTGTTTTAGTGAAAAGACCCTCTTCTAATATAAAGTGTGGCATATTAGGTTTAAACAACCCAGGTGTGGTCGGTCAGGAAATAAACTAATTTTAGGTATTGCCTTGTTGTTATGGACAGTTTTGCATTCTTGTATCTGGATGATGACCTGTGGACTGGTACTGTGCTGACTCTTCTTTGTAATGGTGTGGATGCTTGTATTTTAGCTTAGCTCTTTTCCCTGTGAAGAAATCAAATTATGTGTAGAACTTCTCTGACATGGGAGTTAAAATTTGTTGAAGTGCACCCTTGGATCATTACATGATTTTAATACTCGAATTGAAAGACCAGCAGCAATAGCAGAGGAATACAAAAGCTTCATGTAATGTCAAAGTCACTTATGTGTGAATTTCTGTAAAGATTTTTTGTTGAACAGACAGCGGTGGCCACATGCTGTTTTGTTCTATGAATGCTTTGCACAGACTGTACAATATGCAAATCTGGGTCTTGTATGTGGAGAAATGAATCACTGACTTTACAAGTTGATGATTCACTTTAACTGTCTACATGTCTGGAACGGATTTGATTCTGTAAACATTTGTGCAACTTGTATGTATTCAACTTTAAGTAATTACTGTCAAAATAAGTTTTTAATTATTTGTTCTAAAGACAGAAGACTGTTTTAAATCTGGCTGTCAAACTAGAAGACTTTTATCCAATGCAGCTCTCCAGTGCTCATTAAACTACCTAAGATTTACCTTAAAGGTAATGGGCAGTATCAAAATTTAAGCCTGTTTCTATGAACATCTGGAACGTCAGGAAGAGACTCAGAAAAATTAAATTCTCATGTTCATGCATGCAGAGATTTGTTGTGGTCTGTTTGTTTTTACCTTCTTTGTGCTTGAACTTGTAAATTCAAATATACACAGGTAAATTAAGTTTTTAAACCCACAAAAATACACTTCTATCACATATGGATGACGCTACAAGGGGAAGATGAAGTGCAGCGGCAGCCATCTACACTTTGTTCATAATAAAAGGAGTTTATTGAGTCACCTCACCTTGTGACCACTTTCTTTACAAGTGTTGTACATGAAAATGACTCAGGTTGTTACGAGTATTAATTTAAGGGATTTGAATATTCAGAATGAGTCCACAGTGGTGGACACACCACCTGGTGGTGAGTTGGATCCGATGGCAGGGGAGGAAGCCATTCAGACCTGGTAGACCCAAACGTATAGTGAGGGTGTGCTGGGAGCGTCTGGCTGAGGCCCCTGTCCGGGAGGTCTTCAACTCCCACCTCCGGAAGAACTTCAACCACATTCCGAGGGAGTCTGGAGACATGGAGTCTGAATGGGCCATGTTCTCCACCTCTGTTGTTGAAGCGGCAGCCCAGAGCTGCGGCCGCAAGGTGGCCGGTGCATCTCGTGGTGGCAACCCCCGAACCAAGTGGTGGACACCAGTGGTGAGGGGGGCCATTAAGCTGAAGAAGGAGTCCTATCAAGCTTGGTTGGCTTGTGGGACTCCCGAAGCAGCTGAGGTGTACCGGCAGGCCAAGCGGAGTGCAGCTCGGGTGGTTGCTGAAGCAAAAACCCGGGTATGGGAGGAGTTCGGTGAGGCCATGGAACAAGACTTTCGGTCGGCTTCAAAGAGATTCTGGCAAACTGTTCGGCGGCTCAGGAGGGGAAAGCAGCTCCCCGTCCACACTGTGTATGGTGCGGATGGGACACTGTTGACTTCAACTGGGGATATCGACGGGCGGTGGAAGGAATACTTCGAGGATCTCCTCAATCCCACTGATACGCCTTCCACAGAGGAAGCAGGGTTTGGGGACGAGGGGGATGACTCGCCTATCACAGGGGCTGAGGTCGCCAAGGTGGTTAAAAATCTCCTTGGTGGCCGGGCCCCGGGGGTGGACGAGATTCGCCCCGAGTACCTCAAGGCCCTGGATGTTGTTGGGTTGTCATGGTTGACACGCCTCTGCAACATTGCGTGGAGGTCGGGGGCAGTGCCTTTGGCATGGCAAACCGGGGTGGTGGTTCCTCTCTTCAAAAAAGGGGACCGGAGGGTGTGCTCCAACTTTAGAGGGATCACACTCCTCAGCCTCCCTGGGAAGGTCTATGCCAAGGTATTGGAGAGGAGAGTCCGGCCGTTGGTCGAACCTCGGATTCAGGAGGAGCAATGTGGTTTTCGTCCTGGCCGTGGCACATCGGACCAGCTCTTTACCCTCTCGAGAATTCTTGAGGGTTCGTGGGAGTTTGCCCAACCAGTTTACATGTGTTTTGTGGACTTGGAGAAGGCATTTGACCGCGTCCCTCGTGGATTTTTGTGGGGGGTGCTTCGGGAGTATGGGGTATCGGGCTTGTTGTTACGAGCTATTCGGTCTCTGTACGACCGTTGTGAGAGTTTAGTTCGCATTGCCAACACTCGGTCGGAGTCATTCCCAGTGAGAGTTGGACTCCGCCAGGGCTGCCCTTTGTCACCGGTCCTGTTCATAATTTTTATGGACAGGATTTCTAGGCGCAGCCAGGGAATGGAGGGTGTCATGCTTGGTGACCACAGGATCTCATCTCTGTTGTTTGCAGATGATGTTGTCCTGTTGGCTTCATCCAGCAATGACCTACAGCTCTTGCTGGGACGGTTTGCCGCTGAGTGTGAAGCGGCTGGGATGAGAATCAGCACCTCCAAGTCCGAGTCCATGGTCCTCAGCCGGAAAAAGGTGGATTGTCCTCTCCGGGTTGGGGACAGGCTCCTGCCCCAAGTGGAGGAGTTTAAGTATCTTGGGGTCTTGTTCACGAGTGAGGGGAAAATGGAGCGAGAGATCGACAGACGGATTGGAGCAGCATCTGCAGTGATGCGGACGTTGTACCGGTCTGTTGTGGTGAAGAGGGAGCTTAGTTCTAAGGCAAAGCTGTCGATTTACCAGTCAATCTACGTTCCTACTCTCACCTATGGTCACGAGCTTTGGGTAATGACCGAAAGAACGAGATCGCGGATACAAGCGGCTGAAATGAGCTTTCTCCGTAGGATTGCTGGACTCACCCTCAGAGATAGGGTGAGGAGCTCAGTCATCCGGGAGAGGCTCAGAGTAGAACCGCTGCTCCTCCACATTGAAAGGAGTCAGTTGAGGTGGTATGGGCATCTGATTAGGATGCCTCCTGGACGCCTCCCACTTGAGGTGTTTCAGGCACGTCCCACTGGGAGGAGACCCCGGGGCAGACCCAGGACTCGGTGGAGAGACTATGTCTCCCAGCTAGTCTGGGAACGCCTTGGTATCCCCTCTGAAGAGCTGGAGCAGGTGGCTGGGGAGAGGGAAGTCTGGGCTTCTCTGCTTGAACTGCTGCCTCCGCGACCCGGACCTCCGGAAAAGCGGTAGAAGATGGATGGATGGATGGATGGAGAATGAGTCCACAGTGAGCATCTGAATATAATGTGCAGTCTTTTTTTACCTCAGGAAATTGTTTCAGCATTAATGGTTTTCAGAAATCTGGCTTATAAATTTAAAATTTTTTCATATAAATTTTTAGCTATTTTGTGAATTTGTAGCTTTGCACATAAAGTTAGCTATTTTTCTTATAAATGTAATGTTTTAGCTATAAATATGCATTTTTTTTTCTAGGTACATTTAATTTATTAATTCTGTAGCTTTTTCCTTGTAAATTGTAGGTTTTCTATAAATTTGGCAATTTTGTCATGTAAATCATTTTTCTTACACAGCTCGGGGGGAAAAAAAAGAGTCTAAGGGTGCATTCAGACAGCCACTGTTTGGGCCGGACCAAAGGACCAAACAGTGGCTTCTGCGATAGTTTGGTTCGTTTGGTGCAGTCTGAACACGTGTTGGAACTCTGGTGCACACCAAACAAGCAAAGTCTGATTCCCCTGAAAACGGGGGTCTTGGTTCTCTTGCAAACAAAGTCTGGTACGCTCCGCTAGTAGTGTGAATCCAAACAGAGTATCCAGCGGACCCAAAGGGCGGAAGTGCCCCTCGGCATTTGTGTAACTATAGCAACATATAGTCTGAAAAGAGGATGTGGCGTTTACCGTAGTACATTTTGGGTAGGAAAAAAACAAAGATGACCACATGAATCTGAGAAATCCTTTTACTGGAGAAAGCCGAGGAGAAAAGTTAAAAAAAAGTCTGGTTTGTGGCGGACAAACAACCTGGCTGAAGGGAACGGATTTCAGTTTTCGGTCCTGGCCAATCGATGAGCCTGATTTTTCTTCTTTGCCAAGATTTTTTTCTTCCTGGTCAGTGGTGGTTTCGGCTGCAGCACCCCAAACGAGCAGTTGTTGTAATTGCATGACATTGTCCAGGCAGTTTGGTCTGCTGCAGTGTGAATGCAAACCAAACCAAACAAAGGTGTGAAAATTCTCGTCATTCCCCGCCCAGTTGAACCGAGACCCCCAGACTATCCTGGTCTGAATGCAGCCTGCATTCACATGGCCACTGTTTGTTCCGGACCAAAGGAAATCTGCTCCGCTTCCACAGACAATTCGATTTGTTTGGTGCTGTCTGAACGCATGTTCAAACTCTGCTGCACACCAAACAAGTGAAGTCTGGTCTGCCTGAAAACGGGGGGGGGGGGGGGGGGGGGGGTCTCGGTTCACTTGCAAACGAAGTCTGGTGTGCTTCACTTGCAGTGTGAATGCAAACGGACTATCCAGCAGGCCAATGGACGGAAGTGCCCCTCGGCGTTTGTGTAACCATAGCAATACCTAAGTACATATTACCACTGTACCTCAAAATAAATCCAAAATTTACAACATCTTAGGAAAAATTAACAATCCAAAATATAGTACACACTAGGGCTGCACAATACAGTGGTGTGGAAAAAGTGTTTGCCCCCTTTCTGAGTTCTCAGTTTTTTGTATGTCACACTTAAATGTTTCAGCTCATCAAACAAATTTAAATATTAGACAAAGATAACACAAGTAAACACAAAATGCAGTTTGTAAATGAAGGTGTTTATTATTAAGGGAAAAAAAAATCCAAACCTACATGGCCCTCGAACCCTCGGCTTCAGGAGGAGGAACCATGGTCGAACCTCAGACTCAGGAGGAGCAATGTGGTTTTTGTCCTGGCTGTGGCACATCGGACCAGCTTCTTACCCTCTCGAGAATCCTCGAGGGTTCGTGGGAGTTTGCCCAACCAGTTTACATGTGTTTTGTGGACTTGGAGAAGGCATTCAACCGCGTCCCTTGTAGTTTTTTGTGTGTGTGGGGGTGCTTCGGGAGTATGGGGTATCGGGCTTGTTGTTATGAGCTATTCGGTCTCTATATGACCATTGTGAGAGTTTGGTTCGTATTGCCAACACTCGGTCGGACTCATTCCCAGTGAGAGTTGGACTCTGCCAGGGCTGCCCTTTGTCACCGATCCTGTTAATAATTTTTATGGACAGGTACAGCCAGGGAATAGAGGGCGTTATGCTTGGTGACCACAGGATCTCATCTCTCTTGTTTGCAGATGATGTCCTGCTGGCTTCATCCAGCAATGACCTACAGGTCTTACTGGGACGGTTTGCCGCTGAGTGTGAAGCGGCTGGGATGAGAATCAGCACCTCCAAGTCAAGAGTCCATGGTCCTCCGCTGGAAAAAGGTGTATTGTCCTCTCTGGGTTGGGGACAAGCTCCTGTCCCTAGTGGAGGAGTTTAAATATCTTGGGGTCTTATTCTTGAGTGATGGAAGAATGGGAGAATGGAGTGAGAGATTGACAGACGGGTCAGAGCAGCATCTACAGTGATGTGGACATTGTACCGGTCTGTTATGGTGAAGAGGGAGCTAATCTGTAAGGCAAAGCTGTCGATTTACCAGTCAATCTTATGTTCCTACCCTCACCTATGGTCATGAGCTTTGGGTAATGACCGAAAGAACGAGATTGCGGATACAAGCAGCTGAAATTAGCTTTCTTCGTAGGATTGCTGGACTCACCCTCAGAGGTAGGGTGAGGAGCTCAGTCATCCAGGAGAGGCTCAGAGTAGAACCGCTGCTCCTCCACATTGAAAGGAGCCAATTGAGGTGGTATGGGCATCTGATCAGGATGCATCCTGGATGCCTCCCACTTGAGGTGTTTCAGGCACGTTCCTCTGGGAGGAGACCCCGGGGCAGACCCAGGACTCGCTGGAGAGACTACGTCTCCCAGCTGGTCTGGGAACGCCTTGGTGTCCCCTCTGAAGAGCTGGAACAAATGGCTGGGGAAAGGGAAATCTGGGCTTCTCTGCTTGAACTGCTGCCTCCGCGACCCGGACCTCCGGAAAAGCGGTAAAAGATGGATGGATGGATGGACCTACATGGCCCTGTGTGAAAAAGTAGTTGCCCCCTAAACCTAATAACTGGTTGGGCCACCCTTAGCACCAGCAACTGCAATCAAGCATTTGCGATAACTGACAATGAGTCTTTTACAGCGCTGTGGATTTTGGCCTACTCGTCTTTGCAGAATTGTAATTCAGCCACATTGGAGGATTTTCAAGCATGAACCGCCTTTTTAAGGTCATGCCACAGCATCTCAATCGGATTCAGGTCAGGACTTTGACTAGGACACTCCAACGTCTTCATTTTGTTTTTCTTAAGCCATTCAGAGGTGGACTTGCTGGTGTGTTTTGGATCATTGTCCTGCTGCAGAACCCAAGTGCGCTTCAGCTTGAGGTCACGAACAGATAGCCGGACATTCTCCTTCAGGATTTTTTGGTAGACAGCAGAATTCATGGTTCCATTTACCAAAGCAAGTCTTCCAGGTCTGGAAGCAGCGAAACAGCCCCAGACCATCACACTACCACCACATTTTACTGTTGGTATGATGTTCCTTTTCTGAAATGCTGTGTTACTTTTATGCCAGATGTAATGGGACACACACCTTCCAGAAAGTTCTACTTTTGTCTCGTCAGTCCACAGAGTATTTTCCCAAAAGTCTTGAGGATCATCAAGATGTTTTCTGGCAAAACTGAGACGAGCCTTTATGTTCTTTTTGCTCAGCAGTGGTTTTCGTCTTGGAACTCTGCCATGCAGGTCATTTTTGCCCTGTCTTTTTCTTATGGTGGAGTCATGAACACTGACCTTAACTGAGGCAAGTGAGGCCTGCAGTTCATTGGATGTTGTTGTGGGGTCTTTTGTGACCTCTTGGATGAGCTGTCGCTGCACTCGGGGTAATTTTGGTCGGCTGGCCTCTCCTGGGAAGGTTCACCACTGTTAGTGGTTCGCTGGAGTCCCAAAGCTTTAGAAATGGCTTTATAACCTTTTCCAGACTGATAGATCTCAATTACTATGTTTCTCATTTGTTCCTGAATTTCTTTTGATTGCAAGATGATGTCTAGCTTTTGAGGATCTTTTGGCCTACTTCACTTTGTCAGGCAGGACCTATTTAAATTATTTCTTGACTGAGAACAGATATGGCAGTAATCAGGCCTGGGTGTGGCTAGAGAAATTGAACTCAGCTTTCCAAAGATGTGATAAACCACAGTTAATTTATGTTTTAACAGGGGGGCAATCACTTTTTCACACAGGGCCATGTAGGTTTTGATTTTTTTTTACCCTTAATAATAAACACCTTCATTTAAAAACTGCATTTTGTGTTTACTTGTGTTATCTTTGTCAATATTTAAATTTGTTTGATGATCTGAAACATTTAAGTGTGACAGATGTCCAAAAAAATGAGAAATCAGGAAGGGGGCAAGCATTTTTTCACACCACTGTATATCAAAATTTTATTGACATCGTGATATCAGCGTACACAATATTCATATCACAAAAGGCAGCTTGAACAGCGATAGCAGTATATTTTCAGTTGCCTATGCATTAATGCTCTGCCATGTACACTCCAACCAAGTAGGTTAAAAAAACAACTTGCATATTTACATGAACTAAGCCATAAATTTATTAGAAAACAGATGCAAATTTTATGAAAAGAAAATTTGAAAAAAATTGCACATTAATGTGGAAAAAAATCACAAATTTACTAGGGAAAAGGTGGAAAATTTACATGAAAAAGTCAAAAATTTGAGGAAAAAATGGCAAATTTTATGTGAAGAAGTTGCACATTTATGTAAAAAAAATCTCAAATTTAAGTAAAGTGTTTAGATATCACACAAGTCATATTGTTTTTGTATCTTCAGTAATGTTGCATATTGCATGTTTTCCTAATATGGTGTAGTGCTATTATCCACACATGGTCTCTATCATCTCTTCCACTGGGTCGAAAAATTCTAGGGAAAATGCGATTGCATACAAGCACTGCATTTAATGTTTTGTGTGCCAGTTGTCAATTTGTGCTTAAATGCAACTAGAGGCATTCTCAAAATTTTCCCGCTGATGTAGTAGCCAGCTTTCACGAGAAGTTAATCTCAATTGGTGTCCATGAGGTGCACATCACTTAAGTAGTACTTACAAATCAAAATTTAATTCTTTGCATTTTAAGGTGATAGAGGAAGTATGCATGGTTATTTCTTATCTACCAAGTTGTTCCCACTTCACTTTTGTGGTGAAGTTATGGCTCACTGTATTTAAACACTTTTTCCCTCCAGAGCTCAACAAGAACCCCGTGGAGGGCTTTTCCGCTGGTCTGATAGATGATGACGACATATACAAATGGGAGGTCGTGATCATTGGTCCACAAGATACTCTTTTGTAAGGAGTGAATATGGCTCAGAATGTCTTTGGTTGATCTGTTCAAACCCATAATGATTATGTTTGTCTTTTCCCACATGTCCATGTTTCTGCTCTACTGCAGTGAAGGAGGATTTTTCAAAGCATATCTAACCTTTCCCTATGATTATCCACTGCGGCCGCCAAAAATGAAGTTCATCACTGAAATCTGGCACCCAAATGGTAAACATGTTCCTCACTCTTTTGGTTTCTCACTTAGAATCTTTTAAAACTGGCTGTATATAAAGCTTTTTATTTTACAAGGCTGGGGCTGAGTTTAAATGTGTAAAAACTGTGTCCACAGTTGCAAAGAACGGGGATGTCTGCATCTCAATTCTGCACGAACCGGGAGAAGACAAGTTCGGTTATGAAAAACCAGAGGAGCGCTGGCTTCCCATCCACACCGTAGAGACGATCATGATTAGTGTTATCTCCATGCTGGCAGACCCTAACAGTGATTCACCGGCTAATGTGGATGCTGCCGTGAGTTAAATCTTCTCATCTCATGATGGTAGAAATTACCCTTTAAAAAAATTTCTGCATTTGAGCTAACTTAAGCATGTGTGGATAAAAGAATATGGCTCTGCTCCTACAGAAAGAGTGGAGGGAGGACCCTAATGGTGAATTCAAGAGGAAGGTGGCTCGCTGTGTAAGAAAAAGTCAAGAGATGGCATTTGATTAGAAGTCAGGTGTAAATTCCAGGGTAAGTAAGCAAAGTCAAGACTAAGGATATGTTCACCTTACCAGTCTAAATGAGTGACTTAGGTCGGATTTTTGCAGCAATGTGATGCATCTGACTGAAAAAAACTGATCTAAAATCTAGTTTTTCAGATCAGATTTGAGTCACTTTTGTATGTGTCCCCAGGGTTTGTTCATACCCAAGTTAATTTGTTTTGGTGCGGCTTTATTTTGTGTCATATTCCCCTTGATTTGGTTCAGTTGCACACTTGAGAAAAGTACTTTAAGCACCCCCACTCCACCCCCTTCCCCAGCACACTCGCGCACCTCGTGTTCTCCATGCCGAGTTATCCATTAGAGCTACATAATCACGGCAGCTTTATGGTATAATTTTTTTAAGCATTAAATCTTAAGTACTATCGTTTTCTTGTCAAATTTGTCACTTTTCACTTCCTTGTTTTGCTCACGGGGCGCTGTGGTAACTGATGATGTAATGCAGCGTATTATCCAATTAGTACAGAGTCAGTCTGAAACCCCGCCCACACTTCTAGAAGCCTGGGCATGAGACGTAGCGGTGGTTAAACTTTTATTGATAAAAATTAGATATTTTTGACTTAGCAATGCCATACCTCGGGGATGCACACCCTCGTAACCTCAGCAAAGCACTTATAAAATCTGAGGTCAGTCTGATGAACGGTTTGAGAGATATGTGAGGAACACAGACAGAGATTCTTTGCATTTATAGATAGACTAGTGCATGCCCGTAGAAAGCAAATATTCTTGTCCAAAAACAGGTAGGCCAAAGTGAATACAAAGAGGTGTAGCTTATATGTAGGTAATCGCACGTTAGACTTTGACAAATATAAAAGGGACAGAATTCTTGAAAATGAATGGGACATATAGTATTAGCGACTGTTTAAGAACCGTTTGTTTATTTGTTTGTCAGACTTATTTTTGTGATCTTTTATGACTTAGATTCTTGTAGTATTGGAGTTGTTCAGTCACCATTATAATTGTTTTAGTTTATATATGTAGTTTATAGTATATCGTCAATAAACTCATGCAGTACTATAACAGGACATGTTTACAAATATTTGAGATCCATTGTAGTGCATCATTTTATATTGTAGCAATATTTTGTTATTAAAAAGTTTTTAAAACTGTAATCAGTTGAATTAACAAACCCAGCCACAGGGGGTGCACAAGCCAGTGTAGTTCTAGTGCTGGTCCCAAGCCCGGGTAAATGGGGAGGGTTGTGTCAGGAAGGGCATCCAACATAAAACCTTTGCCACATCAAGCATGCAGATCATGACGAATGAGACTTTCATACTGGCTCAGTCGAGGCCCGGGTTAACAACGACTGCCACCGGTGCTGTTAACCGACAGGGTATCGGTGGAAATTGGGCTACTGTTGGTCGAAGATCGAGGAGGAGGAGAGGGGGAAGGCGTGTTAGGAGGGAGAGAGAGAGAAAAGGAAAGGTAGAAGTGTGGAGGTGAGACTAGGGACATTTAATATCCCTAGTCTCACAATGACTGGTAAAGGAAGAGAGTTGGCTGGTATGATGGAGAGAAGAAAGGTAGATATACTGTGTGTTCAAGAAACCAGATGGAAGGGAAGCAAGACTAGGAGCATTGGAGGGAGATTTAAACTGTTCGACCATGGTGTAGATAGGAAGAGAAATGAGCCGCTTTTCCACTAGCCCAGCTTGCCTCTCCTCGCCTCGATTCGCTACTACTCGGTTCGGCCTCGGTTGTGTCTCCATTGCAGCCGGGTAAAGCGGGGTTAAGCTGGGGTGGGCGGGATTTTTTTTACAGCAAGGCGGCGCCACACTCCCGTGACGTAAAACACGCAACCCAAGCAAAACATAACACATGGCGGCTGTACAAGGCGACTCCTCGGTCTGTGGCTTTTTTCACCGTAAATGCCAAAAAGGACCGCCAATCAAGGGTACAGGCAGCGAGACGAAACACTCTGGAATAGTACTGCAGCTTCTGGGAGAGCCGAAGACGTGAGGATACAAACTAGGCCATATATGACGGTAAGCTAATGGTTGCTAATGCTAGTTTGCTATAAGTACGTCGTACTACACTGTAACGTCTGCAAGTTATCGCTGTTAGGTATTAAAATATGTATGCTGTGTGTGTGTGTTTCAGATGGCTCTGTTGTGGGAAAATTACCGCTTCAAACGGTCGGTTTGGGCGTTCAACACAGCCTGTCACTGATGTCAACACAGCCTGTCACTGATGTCACCCCAGCTTCACAAACGATCAGTGGTTGTAGAGCTTAAGAATGTTTGTAGAAACGTTTATTTCCTGTGCAACAAATTGCTCTGATTCTGATTCTGAAAATCATGGAGAGACTGTTGAGACATCATGGATGTAGCTGCTCCAGCAGCACTGAGTCTGAGGTGGTGTCATAGCAAAAAATGATCAGCTGACACAACTTGATCGCCAGGTTAATAACTATATTAGCCACAAAATATATATTCAAAAAGTAAACAGTACTGAGTTAGGTATAATAAGATATATTTGACAATTATGATGCATTTTAGGCCAAAACAAACTTGATCTAGGATTAAAAGCAGTTAAAATAATGCAGTCACAAGGTTACATGGAAAATACTTGATTTACTAGATACATGTACTGTAGAAATATATATTTTCTGCATCAACAATGTACTATATATGCATTCATGTAATATTGCACTGGGAATTGCACTGACAATAAACCTCTGAAGTCTTTGCAGATGTCTCTTTTTTATATGTGAAGGTTACCACCATGTGGCACAAATTAAATACTAACAGATTGGAAAAGCTGTCTAAGAACAATCCAGCAGTTTGAGAAATCACTTTTGGTTTGGTGTAAGTCTGTCAACAGAATTATGAACCATAAAGCAGTTTGTGTTAAAATGTTAAATCCCATTAAACCCTAACCCAGGGGCTTCCAATCATGTGTCATGGGGGGCCAAGACCCTGCAGGTTCTCTCTTCTACGCATTCTCTTCAGCAGGTGTTCTCACTGATGAGCAGTCAGTGGAAGAAGTTCAGTGGAATCTGCTGTTGAAGACACTGTTTGGAGGTAAAGCATGCAGGGTCTTGGCCCTCCATGGCACATGATTGGACACCCCTGCCCAAACCCATTATGATGAAGAACAGATGCTAATGTGACCCAGAATTCCTACATATACTGCTACTATATACTGCAGTTTGCCTATAGGCCTCACGGAGGAGTGGAGGATGCCACTGTCACTCTGTTTAACATGCTTTTTAAACATCTGGATTTTAATGGGACACACGCCAGACTTTTATTTGTGGACTTTTCCTCCGCCTTTAATACAATCCAACCTCATATCTTAGTTGAAAGGCTCCTGCAACAATTTGATTTGAGCAATAATCTGGTGAGTTGGATTCTGGATTTCTTAACCAACAGGACGCAGAGAGTAAGGATCAATGGTACATTGTCTGACCTAAAGTGCTCTTCTACTGGCTCTCCTCAGGGGTGTGTGTTGTCACCACTACTCTTCATCCTGTACACAAACATGTGTCGGAGCAGACATGACAACAGACACATTATAAAGTATGCTGATGACTCAGTTATTGTCAGTCTCCTCCAGGATGGTGAGAGTGGCCACGGCCCAGTAGTTGATGATTTTGTTCACTGGTGTGAGGACTCCTACCTGCAGCTGAATACGACAAAAACTAAAGACATGATTATTGACTTTAGGAGGAAAACTCCCAGGCACAAAGTCACCGTACTAAAAGGCCAGACCACTGAATGTGTACAATCCTACAAATATCTTGGGACGATTATTGATAGTAATTTAAACTTTGAAGAGAACTGTGAAAGGGTGTGCAAAAAGGGTCAGCAATATTTGCATTGCTTGAGAAAACTTGCACGCTTCCAAATTGACCGAACCATAATGACAATGTTTTATCGGGCTTTTATTGAATCTGTTTTATCCTTTTCTTTAGTGTCATGGTTTGGTCAGATAAAACTGAAACAGAGGAAATCCTTGGATCAGGTAGTTAGATGGTCCAGTCGTTTGCTTGGTGAGCCACAGCTGAGCCTGACATCCCTGTACACCAGACAAGTACAGAGGATGGCTACCTCCATTTTAAATGACGACTCCCACCCTTTGCACTGCAACTTTCAGCTTCTTCCCTCAAGACGGAGGTTTGCTGTCCCAAAAAGTAGAACCCAGCGCTACAAAAACAGCTTTGTTCCTGCTGCTGTCAAAGAGTTGAACAAGCTGTAACAATATATTGCACATAATTTAGGTACCTATTTATTAACTCCATTTTATATTTACTTATTTTTGTAGGATGTTACTTGGGTTCTAAATATTTTATTGGGTTTTAGACCTTTGAGTTTTTAACCTCTGACTAGTTTTTAACTTTGAATATGACCCTTCTCTCTTACCTCTTGTTTTTCTCCCATCTCTTTGTCTTTTTATACCCTGATTGATGGAGCCTTGAGTATTTTTATCATGTTTATAGTCAGCTTCATGTGTGCCTGTGTTTGTGTCTATGTTGAATGTAATTTGTGGCTTGTAAATATGGATGTCACCAGACTGCAAAACAAATCTACCTACATCTACCTACCTACCTATCTACAAATAAAGTAACCTGAACTATCACTAAAGTATGCAGGGTCTTCTGCGGTGGCACATCCAACAATACAGTCTTCAGTTAATAAAATAATTGTTTTGGTTACTTTTTTCTTAAAAATGAGCCATTATTTTCAAGGTCACAATAAGTGGTTTGTACTGTTGACTCTTTTCCCACCAGTGTCTTAACAGACAAAATAGAAAATCATGATGCAAACACATAAGTCACTAAATTGTTTATTACAATCAGCAGCAAATTCCAGATTATTCAGAATGTGCAAAATTCAAACTGTAAAAAAAAAGAAACTGGAATGGGTCACACACGCCAGCCACGCTGCCTCACTGAGAAGCAACTGGATCGGCCCCTCGTACTGGTCCTGGTTCAGCAGATCTTCAGCCTGCATCTCTGTAAATAGTGAGGCAAGGTCTGGTTGGGGTGGACCATTTCCCTCTTGCCTAGACAAAAGACAGAAATGGGTGGTGGTTAATTAAAGCAAGTTTAAAACATATTTGGGAAATACACTTGTTGCTAAAAGCCAGTGGTGGAATGTGAATGAATGAATGAATCTTTATTTCGGATAGATTAAAAGTAAAGATTAAAAGAAAATAGAATATAACAAAGGGGGAAAAAAATTTAACAAGGTCAAATTAAACAATAACCCCTCTGATTATGCAGTTCAACATAGGTTATCCGAAATGGGTGATGGCTGAAGCCGCAGCTTATATTGCCCACCATATTCCATCCAAGAATTCAAAAGAAAAACAACACAGGAGCGATTACAATTTGAATGTGACAATAAAGTACTTCGTTGTTGTATTTAACCACAATTTTCATGTAAAGTAGATTTTACAAGGGCTGGGTTACATTTAAAATCATCTGTTTTTACTGTGGCCTCAGCAATCAATGAATTAATACATTCACTTGAATGGAATCTAGTACTTTAACTGAAGGTGTGCATCACCGAGTGTGGAGTCGCTCAGTCAGAATATGGAGTTTTTAATCAATAAAAGTTTGTCTTGTCTGTAAAAGTGTCTCTTCTTGCCCTGGCTTCAAGTGTGGGCAATGTTTTGTACTGGTATTGCTAAAATATAAAAGGAAGCACTACAATGGGTCTCAAATATTTGTAATGTGTCCTGTTACTGCATGAGTTTATTGATGATAGACTATAAACTACACATATAAACTAAATTATATTGATGACTGAACAACTGCCATTCCCCAAAAGATACAGTTATGAACATAACTCACAAAGGATCACACAAGTGATCTGACAAAAAAATAAATACATTAACCCCTTGCACTCCGGTCAATTTCCCTAAAAATGCCAAAAAATAACGTGCCCAAAGTAAATCAAAAGCTGTTCTTCAACCCTTTGCAGCATCTTCATGGGGTTGGTCTCATTTATTTTTTGGCAAAACGGTCATAATCTCTCTAAGTGCTCCGGCCACTGAGTAACAGTCATCTAAACATACTGAACTTGAAGAAAATAAATTTCGCCTGGGTGTTTTTTTTGGATACAAATGCTTGCAAATAACACAGCTTCAGATCCGGGCTGGAAAATGCAACAGAAATGTAGAACCAAGTGTTATCCAGCTGAGGTCAAAATTTTGTAACAATACCACAAAAAATGAATATATTACACAGCTTTGTTCTCAGGTAGTTCCCAGGCGTTTTTGAACTGTGCCAAATTGTGCCAAATGGCACAGTTTGGAAAAACGTCTGTAACTTTTGAATGATTCAATATAGAAGCTTCATCTTGGGCTCTAATGAAAGGTGACACTCAGGGCTGTGTCTGTGTGTGTGTGTGTGGGGGGGGTTGTCCCCCCCCCTCGCTACAAAGGACGGACATCGCCCGTTGCGCAGCGGTCCGTCATGTGGCGATGACGCACAGCTGTAATTTACCGATCGGTCAAAAGTTATTTTGGATTACAATTTTCAGGGATAGAGAATAATTTAACTTATTGTGGTCTATATTAATCATATATCCCATAACCTACATATGTATAAGCATGTGAGAATGTTTGGTGATTACATATGTAAAGCGACTTCACACCTCAGAACAGGACAAAAGGTCTCAACCGCCAGTGAAGATCAAAGAGCATCCAAGGCACTGCGGTGGAGACCAGATAGGTCGCCCTGACCTCCCAGGGCCAGGTGGAGGGGTACCAAGACAAAGGAGGGGGATTAAGATAATGAGGGATGTCAGCTTTGATATGCATGTCTTTTGTATGTGTGAGTATAAGTACGTAGAGCCGAATGTGTTCGCTCTCTTACTTCTTCTGCTGCTGCACTAGATGAGACTTGTTAGAGGAGCGAAGCTGATAATAAACTTTGGTTTATAAGTCACATCGCCTCGTTATTCCAAGCTCTTCTACACTGGTGACCCTAACGCGAGGATGGACCAGAGGCGTTGCCCCGCGATCGACTCATCTGTGGTGACCCAGGCAGACGCCGGCGCCCATGCAGACAGGGGAACAGATGGACGACGTTCCCCCACGGCAGAAGTGACAGAGAGGGCTCAACCGAGCACCAGCGCCGCTGCGAGAGCCGAAGGAAGGCACTCTCACCCTGCGGACACATCAGGGACGGCCCACACAAACGCCGTCACCGTCAAGCTGCCGGACTTCTGGCAGGAAGACCCGACCTTGTGGTTTCAGCAAGCTGAAGCCCAGTTTGCACTTGCGGGCATAACGGCTGACGATACAAAGTTTTATCACATCGTCGCCAAAGTCTACGCCGCCACTTCGAGATGTGCGCGGAGCATAATCCAGCGGCCGCCGGCCCAGGACAAATATAGAGAACTGAAAGCGACCATCGTGACGAATTTCGTCCCCTCTGCCGAGGAGAGAGCCGAGAGGATCCTGGCGGTCTACGGCCACAGAGGATGCAGACCCAAGGCCCTCATGGAGGACTTGCTGCAGCTCAAAGAAGAGGACAATGACAACTTCCTCTTCCAATTTATATTCCTCAGTACGCTGCCGCCACACGAGAGGGACGCTTGCCAACATGCGATGCAGCACCCAGCAAGACTTCCGCACGCTGGCTCGCGAAGCGCAGCGACTCGTCAACGCCTGCAGGGAACAGACACCCACAGCAGCATCCGCAGGCCTCAACGCCGATGTCCGGAGCCACGGGGAGCCACAAACCACTGAGCAGAATCCGCCCGCCATGGCAGCGACACGGCCAAGACGTAACAGACGGAGCGACGTCTGTTATTACCACCACCGCTTCGCCGAGAAGGCTTACAAATGCCTTCCCCCCTGCAAATTCACGATTTCGGAAAAACGCCAAAGCCGAGAACCGTTAACAGCGGCAGTTCTCGGTGAAAAAAGCAAGCTTCTATATGTGACGGACGGACACAACGGCAAACAGTTCCTCATTGACACGGGAGCTCAACTGAGTTTTATCATGCCCTCCCAAGCAGACCGGGCCATGGGCCCCCGGGGCAATGGAGCGGTGGCAGCCAACGGCTCCATCATCGACACTTATGGTGAAAGGAACCTGCCCCTCCGCATCCATGGCCGCAACTACAGATGGACATTTGTTGTAGCGGCGGTGAGTTTTAACTTGCTGGGCGCAGACTTTTTGTGTGCACATGGGTTATTGGTCGATCTAGCGAACAGACGCTTGGTTAATGCATTGTCCTTTGCTTCTATTCCCTGCTCAGCTTGAGTTTCTCCACCACCCGTGCAGGCCAGCATCACTACAGCAGGAGGTAAGTTTGATCAACTCCTCACCCAATTTCCAGCACTCACAATTCCCAAATTCTCAGCTACAGTGGCTAAGCACGGGGTCGAACACTTTATTCCCACAACGGGCCCACCCGTATTCGCCAAAGCTCGGCGCTTAGATGCAACCAAGCTCGCCATAGCTCGGGACGAATTTACCACCCTTGAAAAACTAGGCATTATCAGGCGCTCAAAAAGCCCCTGGGCGTCACCGCTTCACATGGTCCCGAAATCTGACGGTTCTTGGAGACCGTGCGGCGATTACCGCAGATTAAACAATGCGACAGCGCATGACCGCTACCCAATTCCTCACATCCAAGATTTTTCATTACATCTGGCGGGTGCGTGCATTTTTTCAAAAATAGACCTTGTCCGCAGCTATCACCAAGTCCCCGTTCGAGCGGAAGACATTCCTAAAACAGCTGTAATAACCCCCTTCGGTCTTTTTGAATTTTTGCGGATGCTTTTTGGCCTCAAAGGCGCTGCTCAAACCTTTCAGCGGATGATGGACGCGGTATTACACGACCTCCCCTTCGTGTTCGTCTACCTCGACGATATGCTGGTAGCCAGCTCGTCTGAGGAAGAACACGAACAGCATCTCACTATGGTTTTTCGGAGACTAGAAGAGCACGGGTTAATAATCAATCCAGCCAAATGCAAATTCGGCGTGTCACAAATTGATTTTTTGGGACACAGAGTTTCACCGAAGGGGGCAGTCCCACTGCCAGACAAAGTTCGCGCAGTAAAAAGTTTCCCACGGCCACAAACGGTTAAATCGCTGCAGGAATTTTTGGGAATGGTTAATTTTTACAGTCGTTTCCTCCCCCGCGCAGCTCAGCTCATGCAGCCCCTGTATGACGCGCTCAGAAAACAAAAACCTTCCAACGCGGTAGAATGGACCCCGGAGCGCGAACGCGCCTTCACGGAAGTAAAAAGTGCCCTAGCTAACGCCACATTGTTGGTTCACCCTGATCCCTCGGCCCGCATTGCGCTAACCACAGACGCTTCGGACCTGGCCATAGGGGCGGTTGTAGAACAACACGTCGGCGGAATCTGGCAACCTTTGGCATTTTTCAGCAAATCGCTAAACCAAACTGAGCGTAAATACAGCACTTTTGACAGGGAGCTGCTAGCGCTTCATTTATCCATCCGCCACTTCCAGTTCTGGTTGGAGGGGCGGCGTTTCACGGCTTTTGTAGACCACAAACCGCTCACCTTTGCGATGGCTAAAATTTCCGAACCGTGGTCAGGCAGGCAACAAAGACAACTAGCTGCGATTTCAGAGTTCACCACAGACATTCGACATGTGGCAGGCAAACTCTAACGTGGTAGCAGACTGCCTCTCTCGCGCTGTGACATCGCCAGAGCACGAGGAGACAGATTATACTACCTCAGCCGCAGAACTTTTCGCCAACGCGGACACATACGCAGCCCCAATCCACGTAGGGATAGGTTACACAGCCATGGCAGAGGAGCAAAGTAGTGACACGGACGCGCGCGCACTCCTGTCTGGACCAACAGGGTTAAGGCTGGAGGAAAGGGGTTTACGCGACGGTGTGCCCCCCCTAATATGCGACATCTCAACCGGCCGACCTCGCCCGGTAGTCCCAGCTGCATGGCGCCGCCGTGTTTTCGACTCAATTCACTCCCTCGCGCACCCGGGTGTGCGCGCTTCAGTTAAAATGGTCGCCGAAAAGTTTGTGTGGCCGGGCCTGCGCAAAAACGTAAAAGAATGGGCAAAGACTTGCATTTCTTGTCAGCGCGCCAAAATACACAAACACACAAAAGCTCCTCTGGAGCCTTTTCGAATCCCAGCTAAAAGGTTCGACCACGTTCATGTCGACCTCGTGGGACCTCTACCTTCCTCCCAAGGTTTCACACATCTGTTAACAATGATAAATCGTACTACGCGCTGGCCTGAGGCGGTCCCTCTGGCGTCAACCACAGCGGAGGAAGTCGCTCGCGTTTTTTTGGCAAAGTGGGTGGCACGTTTCGGCGTCCCATCGGACATCACGTCCGATAGGGGGCCTCAATTTGTCTCGGAGCTTCGGTCAGCCATGGCCAGCAGCTTAGGAGCAACAATTCACCGCACCACCGCACCACCGTTTATCACCCTCAGGCTAATGGGTTATGCGAGCGTTTTCACAGATCTTTAAAGGCCGCTCTCAGAGCCTCGCTAACGGATACAAATTGGGTAAATAAACTTCCCTGGGTTTTATTGGGGTTGCGTGCTGCGCCTAAAGAGGATCTAGTCGCCTCCCCAGCAGAATTAGTTGTTGCACAACCTCTCAGGCTCCCAGGTGAATTTTTACCAGAGAACCCAGAGCCAGGGCATCTTCCAGCCCCGAGTTTTTTAGGCAGCAACGGCCCTAACACTCTCCCCGGGCCAGCACATCATTCTTTTCTGCGGGTTTTTGTCCCCCAAGCTTTAAAAAACGCCGAATTCGTTTTTGTTAGGCATGAAGCTTTAAAACCAACCTTCCTTCAGAGTGCTGGAACCTGGTGATAAGCATTTTGTGCTTGATTTAGGGGACAGGAAAGAAACAGTCAGCATTGACAGACTTAAACCTGCCTTCTTGTTGAGAGACGAGCCTGCACGGTTGGCGAGAGCACCTTGGTGGGGTAGACCCCCCAAGAGAAAAGACTCAGCCCCCCTGCAGGGAACGAATAATCACTCTCCTCCCCAAGCTGCAGATTCCTTACAGGAAGGTCCCACCAGGACGCCCAAGCGGACCCACAGCAGATTCGGGAGAAGACTTAAACCCAGACGGCACAGGGACTGATGCAAACTACTCAAAAGTTGTTCACTAATTGTGCTGTAACAGTTTAAGACTGACTTGTGATATTTACTATGCTGTTATGTTTACCACTGAATTCTCTACAGGAGCATAGCTGCTGGAAAGTTTCTTCCTTGTCAAGAGGTGTAGCAGTTAGTATGTCATAATGATTATCTTAAACTGTGAATTTTTCTATTGTCCTTTTCTTAGTCGTTTGGGGGGGGCTGTGGTCTATATTAATCATATATCCCATAACCTACATATGTATAAGCATGTGAGAATGTTTGGTGATTACATATGTAAAGCGACTTCACACCTCAGAACAGGACAAAAGGTCTCAACCGCCAGTGAAGATCAAAGAGCATCCGAGGCACTGCAGTGGAGACCAGATAGGTCGCCCTGACCTCCCAGGGCCAGGTGGAGGGGTACCAAGACAAAGGAGGGGGATTAAGATAATGAGGAATGTCAGCTTTGATATGCATGTCTTTTGTATGTGTGAGTATAAGTACGTAGAGCCGAATGTGTTCGCTCTCTTACTTCTTCTGCTGCTGCACTAGATGAGACTTGTTAGAGGAGCGAAGCTGATAATAAACTTTGGTTTATAAGTCACATCGCCTCGTTATTCCAAGCTCTTCTACACTTATAACACTTACCTCTTCACAGCAGCAGCGTAGCTGGCGAACTTCTCTTCCTCATTGTCAGACGAACGCGACGCTGGTCCGCTTGTTACGGACTCGTGGTTCTGGTCTCGCGACCCGGTCAAAACATAATTCCATTATTGCGGTTTTGCGCTTCCATGATTGCGGTTTTGGTGAACGATTTTTCAGAACAAATAACAGTAGTAATTAAAAAAGACTGGCGAACGCGTGTGTGTCACCCAGCCTTCGTCGTCGGCCTCTGTCGGTCTATGATGACCATGGAAGAGAATCCTAAACGTCTACTCTGCTGGAATAAAAAAAAAAAAAAAGCACCGCCTGTGGCTGAACAGGCCGATGTGCGAATGGCAGTCCCTGTCACACAGGTTGCACTTGTGGGTGGTCTCCCTGCTGCTGGGTCTGTGGCAGTTCTTCCTGCGGGGTCCTTTTTTCATCTGCTGCAGCAGTCTGTCTTCACCCAGCCTTACACAAAACAGCTTTCGAACTTCTGTGCTTCAGTTGGCTCGCTGCATTTGCAGCGTTGGTAGGCGGGTCCTTTTTGCTAGGTTTTCAGTCATTGGTTCTTCAAGGTTTCAGAAACCCAATTCAAGGCTCTTATTAGTTGAATGAGAGGTCAATCATATCTAATCTGTTCGCGGCTGTGTCTGTAGTGGAAGAACGGAAATGCAGCTTTTTTTTTCAGTGCGCTCTAGAACGCAGCGCTCTCGTGCGATCTAGGACGCAGAGACGTGCCCGTCCGCGGTACACAGGAGTGCAACAGGTTAACAAGCGGTTTATTTTACAGTTGATGTGCCAGTCATTTTCAATTATTGTGTAATTAATATTCACACAATCAAATAAATCTCAGTTCAGTCCCTTTTATATCAAGTGGAAATTGTGCTACTTTGGTTTTGACACTACCTATAAAAGCAAAGGATTTCAGTACTTTCCACAGTGACTAGGTCCGTTGTGGGGCGGCTGCTTTTCCTTTCCTCTTGCCTAGACGAACGACAGAAAAGGATGATGGTTAGTTAAAGCAAGTTCAACACAGTCACATCTCAAAAATTAGAATATCATGAAAAAGTTAAATATTTTTGTCACTCATTTCAGAAAGTGAAACCCATATATAGATTCATTACACGGACAGTGATATATTGCAAGTGTTTATTTTAATTTTGATGATTATGGCTACAGCCCATATTAACCTACACCTCAGCGGCCAACATTTATATTTAAAAACTATTTTTTAAAATTAATTTTATGTAATATTCTAATTTTTTGCCAAATTGAATTTGGGGTATTGAGGGGCTGTAAGCCATAATCATCCAAATTAAAATAAATAAACGCTTGAAATATATCACTGTCTGTGTAATAAATCTATATAATATACGGATTTCACTTTCTGAATTGAGTGACAAAAAATATTGATTTTTTTCATGACATTCTAATTTTTGGAGACGTACCTGTATTACTGCAACATTGCGTGGAGGTCGGGGGCAGTGCCTTTGGCATGGCAAACCGGGGTGGTGGTTCCTCTCTTCAAAAAAGGGGACCGGAGGGTGTGCTCCAACTTTAGAGGGATCACACTCCTCAGCCTCCCTGGGAAGGTCTATGCCAAGGTATTGGAGAGGAGAGTCCGGCCGTTGGTCGAACCTCGGATTCAGGAGGAGCAATGTGGTTTTCGTCCTGGCCGTGGCACATCGGACCAGCTCTTTACCCTCTCGAGAATTCTTGAGGGTTCGTGGGAGTTTGCCCAACCAGTTTACATGTGTTTTGTGGACTTGGAGAAGGCATTTGACCGCGTCCCTCGTGGATTTTTGTGGGGGGTGCTTCGGGAGTATGGGGTATCGGGCTTGTTGTTACGAGCTATTCGGTCTCTGTACGACCGTTGTGAGAGTTTAGTTCGCATTGCCAACACTCGGTCGGAGTCATTCCCAGTGAGAGTTGGACTCCGCCAGGGCTGCCCTTTGTCACCGGTCCTGTTCATAATTTTTATGGACAGGATTTCTAGGCGCAGCCAGGGAATGGAGGGTGTCATGCTTGGTGACCACAGGATCTCATCTCTGTTGTTTGCAGATGATGTTGTCCTGTTGGCTTCATCCAGCAATGACCTACAGCTCTTGCTGGGACGGTTTGCCGCTGAGTGTGAAGCGGCTGGGATGAGAATCAGCACCTCCAAGTCCGAGTCCATGGTCCTCAGCCGGAAAAAGGTGGATTGTCCTCTCCGGGTTGGGGACAGGCTCCTGCCCCAAGTGGAGGAGTTTAAGTATCTTGGGGTCTTGTTCACGAGTGAGGGGAAAATGGAGCGAGAGATCGACAGACGGATTGGAGCAGCATCTGCAGTGATGCGGACGTTGTACCGGTCTGTTGTGGTGAAGAGGGAGCTTAGTTCTAAGGCAAAGCTGTCGATTTACCAGTCAATCTACGTTCCTACTCTCACCTATGGTCACGAGCTTTGGGTAATGACCGAAAGAACGAGATCGCGGATACAAGCGGCTGAAATGAGCTTTCTCCGTAGGATTGCTGGACTCACCCTCAGAGATAGGGTGAGGAGCTCAGTCATCCGGGAGAGGCTCAGAGTAGAACCGCTGCTCCTCCACATTGAAAGGAGTCAGTTGAGGTGGTATGGGCATCTGATTAGGATGCCTCCTGGACGCCTCCCACTTGAGGTGTTTCAGGCACGTCCCACTGGGAGGAGACCCCGGGGCAGACCCAGGACTCGGTGGAGAGACTATGTCTCCCAGCTAGTCTGGGAACGCCTTGGTATCCCCTCTGAAGAGCTGGAGCAGGTGGCTGGGGAGAGGGAAGTCTGGGCTTCTCTGCTTGAACTGCTGCCTCCGCGACCCGGACCTCCGGAAAAGCGGTAGAAGATGGATGGATGGATGGATGGTACCTGTATTAGGGAAACAGATTTGTGAAGGTCAGTGGTGGGATGTGACAAAAATGCTTCGTTTCCCTGACAAGCACCGCAGGATCCACTCTGTACAAGGACATTATTAATCCAGGGATTTATGGTGGAACAAACAGCACAACACTGTTCCAACACCTTTTATGGAAAATCCACAGAATACTGTAGGTGTGTGGGTCTATTCTGACGCTTTAGAAAATTATATGAATGAATTTATAAATCACTGGTTTGAAAATGCACCTGTGTTGAGATTTCGGCTCCTGTGGTCCACTTGACCTGCATCCACAATATAAACACTGAGGAAGGCTAACCCCTGGCATGTGGACACACATTCTAGGAAGAAATTACACAAATTTATGCACAGCACCGAAGTGCAGCACGTACACAAACCAGGACTTTAACCAGGATTAACATATTTCATCATTTTGCTCTCACAAGCGAATACTTAGGACAAAACAAGCGCGAATCAGCAGAGTTGGCTACTAGCTAGCTAGCTAGCTATTAGCTAACACTCGTTAGCCAGCACAGGACGGCGCTGTATGGCTCAAAAAAAAGTGAGCTTACCACCAACAGGATAAATAAGCGAATAGATGCACATTATTACAAATCACTCACCATCGATGGTTCTCTCACGTTCGTCTTCAGCTTGTCCGTAGTCCGGTTCTATGCTGGGCTGCATCTGTATCGGTGCGGGTCGCTCCTCTCGCTGTGGATCTGCCACCAAGCAGAGAAAACCCCGCACCTCTTCATTGTACCACGGTGTAGATTTCTGCAAAACCTACAACGCTGTCTGTATTAATATCGTATTTACTCGGTGACCGAGTTAGTCCGTGAAATATTGCAAATGGCGGTCGTATAGATTCCACTGAAGACGGACGCTTTCGTGACGTTACGCCCTGACCAATCAGTGGATCGCAGTCTGTTGACATCACATCTCGGCTCGACTCAGCACGGTTGTAAACAGGCACAAAAATAGCGCCTGTTAACTGGTGCTGGGTACAGTGGAAAAGGCTAGAAAGCGAGTAGAATCGAAGCGAGTAGGGCTGAGTAGGTACTAGTGGAAAAGGGCCTATGGAGTAGGAGTAATCTTGAAGGAAGCGTATGTGAAGAGTGTTCAGGAGGTAAAGAGGGAGTCAGACAGAATGACTGACTCCCTCACTATATAAGTTCTTCACAAGTGGGAAGAATCATGAGTTTGAAGCTGAAAGTCAAAGGTGTGATGTTGAATGTTGTCAGTGTGTATGTCCCACAAGTCCTACACCTCAAGACTGACACATAGTTTCTTCCCCTGGGCCATCGGAACTGCAGACAGTATGAGGCCCCACCTCCATCCCTCCGAACACTCACATGCTCAGAACTGAGGATCTTTTAATTATCACAGTAACTCACCTTTGCACTTTGCACTTTGCACTTTCATGTTTATTGACCCAGCCGTGAAACCACCACTGTGTATGTTTTCCATAATCCTTGGGCCATTTTACTCAGTTGTGTGTCTGCACTCTGCACTGTTATGTACATAGTTCCATCCGCGTAGCCACTATCATACCTGTGCATATTTCCATAATCTTGGGCCATTTTTATTTTATTTTTATTTCAGTCGTGTGTTTTAATTGTGTGTTCTGTAACTGTGTTTTATCTAATCCTTCTCTCTTACTTTATTGCGCAGTACCCTGGTGGAGCACCCACAATTTCGTTGTACTGTACAATGACAATAAAGCCTATTTTTTCTAAGTTGGCTATCAGGTAGAAGAGAGAGAGGAATTCTGGAGTAAGTTGGATGAAGTGGTAGAGAGTGTTCCCAGGGGGAAGAGAGTGGCGATTGGAGCGGACTTTAATGGACATGTACAGTCATGTGAAAAAATTAGGACACGCCTTTAAATATTCAGTTCTTTATTACCCTCTTGCACTCTGGGATACCGCGGGCGGTCACGTCTCTGCGTCCTAGCACGCCCTCGTGCGCACTAGGAGGCACACTGTGCGTCTCAGAGCGCACTGAAAAAAAAAAGCTGCATTTCCGTTCTTCCACTACAGACACAGCCGTGAACAGAAAGCCAAAGGAGTGCTTTGATTGGTTTAGATTTGATTGATCTCTCACTCGACTAATAAGAGCCTTGAATTGGGTTTCTGAAACCTTGAAGAACCAATGACTGAAAACCTAGCAAGAAGGACCCGCCTACCAACGGCTGCGAATACAGCGAGCCAATTGAAGCAGAGAAGTTCGACGATTGAGAGCGTGCGTCCCGTGCGTAAAATCTGTTTTGTGTAAGCCGCTGTGTGTAACGGTAGCGTTTGCCAGTCTTTTTTTCTCACTCCTTTTCTTATTTGTTTTGAAAAATCATTTGCCAAACCCGCAATCATGGAAGCGCAAAGCGCAATAATGGAATCATGGTTTGACCGGGTCGCGTGACCAGAACCACGAGTCGTAACAAGCGGACTAGCGTCATGTTCGTCTGACAATGAGGAAGAGAAGTTGGCCAGCGACACTGCTGTTGTGGACAGGTAAGTGTTATAAGCTAAATTATTCTTTATCACTGAAAATTGTAATCAAAATGACTTTTGACCAATCGGTAAATTACAACAGTGCGTCATCGCCACATGACGGACCGGACCGTGCGCCGAGAACCCCCCCCCCCCCCCAACTCCTCTGTAGCGGATTGCAGATATATTGCAGATATTTTAGTACAACTGTGCGTAGTAGACCGCGGCACACGGTCCCCGCGGTCCGTCATGTGGCAATGGACGATGTCCGTCCTCTGTAGCGGGGGGGGGGGGGGGAGTTGTTATCCTCTACATTACAGATATTTTAGTACCGGTATAATTACCTCCGCCAGGCCGAAAAGGCCAGGAGGAGGTAATGTTTTTGCCGGGGTTTGTCTGTTTGTTTGTCTGTCTGTCTGTCTGTCTGTCTGTTGGTTAGCAAGATAACTCAAAAAGTCTTGGACGGATTTCAATGAAACTTTCAGGCGTTGTTGGAAATGGTACAAGGAAGAACTGATTAAATTTTGGGGATGATCCGCATCACCGTCTGCATACAGGAATGTTTTAAAGCATTTTTCCACACTGTGACATACGGCCATTTTCAACATGTGCGCAGGCGCAATGGAGGGCGCTGGGCGTCGTGTCTGACCAACACAAACTCCGCCTTCTTCAACGTTTTAGCCACAAAAGCATGCGGAAAACACTGGTGGCCTTGGCCCGCCAGCGTGCCTGTGCCAGCCATAGGTGCTGCGCACATTGCGCTGGTCGTCGTGTATGACCAACACAAACTCCGCGTTCTTCAACGTTTTAGGCACAAAAGCACGCGGAAAACACTGCTGGCCTGGGCCCGCGAGCGTGCCTGTTTTTGCGCCACGCTGCAAAACCTGACACGGCCACCTGTCCGCCGCCCGATTATTTGCCACAAATTCCCCGCCCAGCTATAGGCGCTGCGTAAAAACGACCTCTCTGCCGGGGAAGATTCTAAATTCGGTTTTGCCACGGAGCGCAACCCCAATATAATATAAAACCCATGGCAACCTGTCTAACCAATCTGCATCCGTCAGTGGAGGAGATGGACACACCAACACTTCAGTTTATTACCTCCGCCAAGGAGGCAATGCTTTTACAACCGTAAAACGGGGCTATAAGGGACGGCGGGGTAATATGGGACACTTTTCTAAATGTAATTCTGCTTTTTTAATTTTGCTTCCGCCTAGATTTGATGAAGGATTCATGGATATTTGACAATAACAACACAACTCAGCGTCCTGCTCAAAATAAAAAAAGCAGAATTACATTTAAAACATTTCCCAGAAAAGTGTCCCTTATTAACCCGCCGTCCCTTATAGCCCCGTTTTACACTACTGAACCACTAATCCTATCACTATCACATTGATTGTCATTCATTAATTGTCTGTTTATTGCACTGTCCATGTCAAATAAACAAATAATCATTGTGAATCCAATTGCTAGTCATATCTTTTCATGCTCAGGGAATCTGAAAACGTACACACAAACACTGTATGGGGGGAACTGTGCCGCTTGGCGGAGGTCTGCGCTCTCCGAGTGCTTTTCTAGTTTTTATTGCACTGTAGGTTATTTTTTCTTGTAAAAAAAAAAAGCCACACATTTTTTACGTGGCATGCTTCTTAGTGTGTGGGGGCTTGTTTGTTCATTCATTCATTCATGAATGAATAAATAACCCCCCCCCCCCCCCCACACACACACACACACACAGCCCTGAGTGTCACCTTTCATTAGAGCCCAAGATCAAGCTTCTATATTGAATCATTCAAAAGTTACAGATGTTTTTCCAAACTCTGCCATTTGGCACAATTTGGCACAGTTCAAAAACGCCTGGGAACAACCTGACAAAAAAGCTGTGTAATATATTCATTTTTTGTGGTATTGTTACATAATTTTGACCTCAGCTGGATAACACTTGGTTCTACATTTCTGTTGTATTTTCCAGCCCGGATCTGACAGCTGTGTGCTATTTGCAAGCATTTGTATCCAAAGAAACACCCAGGCGAACTTTATTTTCTTCAAGTTCAGTATGTTTAGAGGACTGTTACTCAGTGGCAGGAGCACTTAGAGAGATTATGACTGTTTTGCCAAAAAAATTCAAAGTGTTTTCTTTTAAATGAGACCAACCCCATGAAGATGCTGCAAAGGGTTGAAGAACAGCTTTTGATTTACTTTGGGTATGTTATTTTTAGGTGTTTTAAGGGAAATTGACCAGAGTGCAAGGGGTTAAGAAATGTTCACATATCTATGTCTAACCTTGTTTTTGTGTTTATTAGCATTTTGTAACATTTATTTTAGCTATTTTAAGTGTGAATGAATGTGGGAGTGTCCTAAAAAAGATGGGAGTGTCCTAATTTATTCCTCACTATTTGTTTAGAATTACATTTTACAGAAAATTTGAAAAAAGTCTTTAATTCATTTTTAATTGTTTACTTGTATTACATGAGTGACCCAGTATTTTTAACATTGATGTTAAATATCCATATATACAAATGTGTAAAAAAACCCCACACAGGCTTATACAGGATGTCCTATTTTTTTTCACATGACTGTAGGTGAAGGGAACAGAGGTAATGAGGAGGTTCTGGGTAGGTATGGTCTTAAGGAGAGAAATTTGGAAGGACAGATGATTGTGGAGTTTGCTAAAAGGATAGAAATGCCTGTGGTGAAAACATACTTCAAGAAGAGAGAGGAACATAGGGTGACTTAAAAGACTGGAGGAAGGTGCACATAGGTGGACTACATCTTACGCAGAAGGAGAAATCTGAAAGAGACAGGAGACTGCAAGGTGGTGGCAGGGGAAAATGTAGCTAGTCAGCATTGGATGGTAGTCTGTAGGATGACTTTGGAAAGCAAGAAGAGGAAGAGTGAAGGCAGAGCCAAAGATTAAGTGGGGGAAGGTACAGAAGGAAGAAGGTTGAGTTGATACAGGCTCTCTGGTTGGTAGGGAAGAATTACCAGATGACTGGGAAAATACAGCAAAAGTAATGAGGGGAAACTGGTAGAAAGGTACAGTATGTGGTGTATCCAGTGGACAGAGGAAGGAAGACAAGGAGACTTGGTGGTGGAATGAGGAGGTACAGGAAAGTATTCAAAGGAAGAGGTTAGCAAAGAAAAAGTGGGATAGTAAGGGAGATGAAGAAAATAGACAGGAGTATTTGGATTCTAGGTGCATGGCAAAGAGAGAGGTGACAAAGGCAAAGGAGAAGGCATATAGTGAGTTGTATGAGAGGCTAAACACTAAGGAAGAAGAAAAGGACATATCGATTGGCTAGATACAGGGGTGTCAAACTCATTCCATGGAGGGCCAAGACCCTGCATGTTTTACTTCCACCCAGTGTCTTCAGCAGGTGTCTTCACTGATCAGCAATCAGTGGGAAGAAATTTAGTGAAATCACCTGTTGAAGACACTGGGTGGAGGTAAAACCTGCAGGGTCTTGGCCCTCCATGGAATGAGTTTGACACCTGTGGGCTAGAAGGAGAGCTCGAGCTGGAAAGGATGTGCAGCAGGTTAGGCTGATTAAGGACAGAAATGGTAATGTACTAACAAGTGACGAGAGTGTGTTTAGAAGGTGGAAGGAGCTGATGAATAAAGAAAATGAGAGAAAGAGGAGGATGGATGAAGGAAAGATGGTGAACAAGGAAGTCCTGAGGATTAGTAAGGCAGAAGTGAGGGCAGCTTTGAAAAAGATGAAGAATGGAAAGGCGGTTGGCCAGGTGACATACCTGTGGAAGTATGGAGATGTTTAGGAGAGATGGCAGTGGTCTTTTTAACCAGATTGTTTAACACAATCTTGGAGAGTGAGAGGATGCCTGAGGAGTGGAGAAGAAGTGTTTTGGTACCAATTTTTAAGAACAAAGGTGATGCTCGGAGCTGTAGTAATTACAGAGGCGTAAAGTTGATCAGCCACACGATGAAGATATGGGAAAGAATTGTTGAAGCCAGGTTAAGAGGAGAGGTGACAGTCAATGAGCAGCAGTACGGTTTCATGCCAAGAAAGAGTACTACAGATTCGGGGTGGGCAATATTGCCTAAAAATGATATCACGATATTTCTGTGAATTTTTGTGATACTGATATTTTTTGCGATATTGCAGAATACAGTTTGGGGTTTTGTTTTTTTTTTTATTCGTGCTAAAAGGACAGTTTCACAGGCCAACATTATTAACTTAGAGTTAATAATTATTAACTAGAAAAGCATTCAGAGAGCGCAAGGAGCAAAGGCTCCCTCCATCTCTCATGGATCACCTCCAAAATGTAATGAGTTCCTGAGTAGGCCTAGAGCCACTTGTGGTGAAAATTGCATCAGAGTCTGTCCATTAGTTTGGAGTTTTGTTGCTAACACACTGTGAGAAGATAAGAGCCTTGGCTGAGTTATGCATTCTCAGATCATCACCAAAATGTCATGGGTTCCTCTCTAGCCCAAGAAACCACCTCTGGTGAAAATTTCATCCAAATCCATCCAGCAGTTTTTGTGTAATCCTGCTGCACAATTACAAACAAAGCCCTTATTGGAGGTATGCCCTCTCAGATTATCACCAAAATCTAATTATCTGTTCCCTGTGCCATTACACATCTTTCCTGAAAATTTCATCAAAATCTGTTCATAGCTTTTTGAGTAATGTTGCTAACAGTCAAACCAACAGACAGACAAATGGCACTGAAAACATTACCTCCTCCGTTGGCGGAGGTAAAAACAAAACAAAAATTGTTATTTCTCCCATTTATAAACAGCAGCTCAGATTTAGTTTAAAATATTTTTGTTCCGGATCAAATATTACAAGAAAATAATATAAACCGTTACAGCTTAGTGTAAATGCACACAGATGTTGGGTTTTATGTTTCATCACTTTACCTGCATTGTAACTCTCTTTGCACGGACCTCTGCTGGGGCTTTCTGGCTCTCCTCGCACTGAACAGATGGTTTGTTTTTTCCCCCTCTTCAGGTAGTTGAATAAAATAGAGATGAAGCTGCCAAAACGGAATGAAAATACAGACTTGGAGCGGAACATCATCCGATGTTAACACCATTTCAGTGGTGTTGTTGACATACGGAAAAAATACAGGCAGATTATCCACATTGGATAATCTGGCGGGGTTTTTTTTGTTTTTTTTTCCATGGCAGCAGTCTGAAAGACAAAGTGAAGCTTAAATATTTCCACTCAACTGGGTGCAAACGGAGCAGCACCTTCCTGCAACATTTTTGTTTTGCCCTAACGTGTAATTTTCGTTTGCACACGTAGTGACGTCGTCACACAGCAGACCCCATATATCGTGACATTTGTTTTTACACCGGTATCAAAATTTATACCGGTATTATCGTGGACAATATGATATGGCACACTCTTACTACAGATGCAAGGTTTGCTTTAAGAGTGTTGATGGAGAAGTATAGAGAAGGTCAGTAGGAGGTGACCTACTGACCTTGAATCATTGGATCATTGTCTGCTCCCTCCAAAGTAAATAAAAATATAATGTATAAGCATCCCAAAGTGATTAAACAAAAAGTTGGTAAAACTCAAACATGAAGCCTCTAAATTGAATGATTTGGCCTCTGTTCCTCCTCATAATTTAAAAATTAAATGTGGTTTGTTAAATATTAGGTCTCTAACTCCCAAGTCTCTCCTAGTCCATGATCTGTTAATTGATCATCATATTGTTTTAATATCCCTTACAGAGACTTGGTTAGGGCAAGAGGATTATGTTGGTTTGAATGAATCAACTCCCTCTGGTTATTTAAACTGTCAAAATCCCAGATGTTCTGGTCGTGGAGGAGGAGTAGCAACAATTTACCATTCCAAATTACTAGTTAATGTAAAGCAAAAAACACGCTATAATTCCTTTGAGGGCCTGGTCCTCTGTATTGGGCATTTTTGCAATTTTAGGCTAAACCCAATTTTATTTGCCATAGTTTATCGTCCTCCATCAACCCACTCAGAGTTTTTATCCAAATTTGCCGAATTCTTAGCTGATTTAGTGCTGAAATCGGATAGAATAATTACAGTGGGGCAAAAAAGTATTTAGTCAGCCACCAATTGTGCAAGTTCTCCCACTTAAAAGATGAGAGAGGTCTCCAGTTTTCATCATAGGTATACCTCAACTATGAGAGACAAAATGAGAAAAAAAATCCAGAAAATCACGTTGTCTGATTTTTAAAGAATTTATTTGCAAATTATGGTGGAAAATAAGTATTTGGTCACCTACAAGCAAGCAAGATTTCTGGCTCTCACAGACCTGTAACTTCTTCTTTAAGAGGCTCCTCTGTCCTCCACTCATTACCTGTATTAATGGCACCTGTTTGAACTGGTTATCAGTATAAAAGACACCTGTCCACAACCTCAAACAGTCAGACTCCAAACTCCACTATGGCCAAGACCAAAGAGCTGTCAAAGGACACCAGAAACAAAATTGTAGACCTGCACCAGGCTGGGAAGACTGAATCTGCAAAAGGTTAAGCAGCTTGGTGTGAAGAAATCAACTGTGGGAGCACTTATTAGAAAATAGAAGACATACAAGACCACTGATAATCTCCCTCAATCTGGGGCTCCACGCAAGATCTCACCCAGTGGGGTCAAAATGATCACGAGAACGGTGAGCAAAAATCCCAGAACCACACGGGGGGACCTAGTGAATGACCTGCAGAGAGCTGGGACCAAAGTAACAAAGGCTACCATCAGTAACACACTACGCCGCCAGGGACTCAAATCCTGCAGTGCCAGACGTGTCCCCCTGCTTAAGCCAGTACATGTCCAGGCCCGTCTGAAGTTTGCTAGAGAGCATTTGGATGATCCAGAAGAGGATTGGGAGAATGTCATATGGTCAGATGAAACCAAAATAGAACTTTATTGTAAAAACTCAACTTGTCGTGTTTGGAGGAGAAAGAATGCTGAGTTGCATCCAAAGAACACTATACCTACTGTGAAGCATGGGGTTGGAAACATGCTTTGGGTCTGTTTTTCTGCAAAGGGACCAGGACAACTGATCCGTGTAAAGGAAAGAATGAATGGGGCCATGTATCGTGAGATTTTGAGTGAAAACCTTCTTCCATCAGCAAGGGCATTGAAGATGAAACGTGGTTGGGTCTTTCAGCATGACAATGATCCCAAACACACCGCCCGGGCAACGAAGGAGTGGCTTCGTAAGTAGCATTTCAAGGTCCTGGAGTGGCCTAGCCAGTCTCCAGATCTCAACCCCATAGAAAATCTTTGGAGGGAGTTGAAAGTCCGTGTTGCCCAGCGACAGCCCCAAAACATCACTGCTCTAGAGGAGATCTGCATGGAGGAATGGGCCAAAATACCAGCAACAGTGTGTGAAAACCTTGTGAAGACTTACAGAAAACGTTTGACCTCTGTCATTGCCAACAAAGGGTATATAACAAAGTATTGAGATGAACTTTTGTTATTGACCAAATACTTATTTTCCACCATAATTTGCAAATAAATTCTTTAAAAATACTTCAATGTGATTTTCTGGATTTTTTTTTCTCATTTTGTCTGTCATAGTTGAGGTATACCTATGATGAAAATTGGAGACCTCTGTCATCTTTTAAGTGGGAGAACTTGCACAGTTGGTGGTTGACTAAATACTTTTTTACCCCACTGTATAGTAGGGGGCTTTAATTACATGTAGATGTAGATAGTGATTGCCTTAATTTGGCATTTAATTCAATATTAGACTCGATGGGGTTTTCTCAGAAAGTAGGAAATTCTACCCATTATCTCCACCATATGTTGGACCTTGTTCTGACATATGGCATAGAAACAGAAAATCTGGTAGTGTCTCCTCATAACCCTGTACTGTCAGACCCATTGTCTGTTAACCTTTGATTTTACTATTTCTGACTATTTGGCTCCTAAGGAAAAATATTACTACAGTAGATGCCTCTCAGATGATGTTGTTACCAAATTTCTACACATTGTTTCCTCTATGCCATGTGTCAACACAACGGAAATAAGCTACAGACAGCTTGCTTCTTCTGTAATTGATAGCGTGGTGGATAGTGTTACAGCTTCTCTGCATCAGACTCTAGGCAAAAGAAAAATTCTAATCAGAGATTTCTAACTCCTTGGTTCAACACAGAAACTCGTAGCTTAAAACAGAAGACTTGTCAATTAGAAAGAAAATGGCGCTCCACTAATTTAGATGAAATCTATTTAGCTTGGAGAAATCATCTTCCATCCATCCATCCATCTTCTACCACTTTTCCGGAGGTCCGGGTCGCGGAGGCAGCAGTTCAAGCAGAGAAGCCCAGACTTCCCTCTCCCCAGCCACCTGCTCCAGCTCTTCAGAGGGGATACCAAGGCGTTCCCAGACCAGCTGGGAGACATAGTCTCTCCACCGAGTCCTGGGTCTGCCCCGGAGTCTCCTCCCAGTGGGACGTGCCTGAAATACCTCAAGTGGGAGGCGTCCAGGAGGCATCCTAATCAGATGCCCATACCACCTCAACTGACTCCTTTCAATGTGGAGGAGCAGCGGTTCTACTCTGAACCTCTCCCGGATGACTGAGCTCCTCACCCTATCTCTCAGGGTGAGTCCAGCAATCCTACGGAGAAAGCTCATTTCAGCCGCTTGTATCCGCGATCTCGTTCTTTCGGTCATTACCCAAAGCTCGTGACCATAGGTGAGAGTAGGAACGTAGATTGACTGGTAAATCGACAGCTTTGCCTTAGAACTAAGCTCCCTCTTCACAACAGACCGGTACAACGTCCGCATCACTGCAGATGCTGCTCCAATCCGTCTGTCGATCTCTCGCTCCATTTTCCCCTCACTCGTGAACAAGACCCCAAGATACTTAAACTCCTCCACTTGGGGCAGGAGCCTGTCCCCAACCCGGAGAGGACAATCCACCTTTTTCCGGCTGAGGACCATGGACTCGGACTTGGAGGTGCTGATTCTCATCCCAGCCACTTCACACTCAGCGGCAAACCGTCCCAGCAAGAGCTGTAGGTCATTGCTGGATGAAGCCAACAGGACAACATCATCTGCAAACAACAGAGATGAGATCCTGTGGTCACCAAGCATGACACCCTCCATTCCCTGGCTGCGCCTAGAAATCCTGTCCATAAAAATTATGAACAGGATCGGTGACAAAGGGCAGCCCTGGCGGAGTCCAACTCTCACTGGGAATGACTCCGACCGAGTGTTGGCAATACGAACCAAACTCTCACAACGGTCGTACAGAGACCGAATAGCTCGTAACAACAAGCCCGATACCCCATACTCCCGAAGCACCCCCCACAGAAATCATCTTTTAATTTATAAAAAATCTCTGAGAAAAGCTAGAATGAGTTATTATTCTGCATTAATAGAAGAGAACAAGAATAATCCCAGGTTTCTTTTCAGCACTGTAGCCAGGCTGACAAAGAGTCAGGACTCTGTCAATCCTAGCATTCCCTTAGAGCTTACTAGTCAGGATTTTAGGAACTTTTTCAATAATAAAATTTCATCCATCAGAGATAAAATCAGTCAGATTCTTCCCACCGTTAACTTAAATACAGTAACTACTACAACTCTTTCAATTGACATCTGTTTGGATGAGTTTACTCCAATTGACCTTTTAGAGTTAGACAAAATAGTTTCCTCATTCAAGCCTTCAACTTGTCTTTTAGACCCTATTCCTACCAGGTTATTTAAAGAAGTTTTCCCATTTATTGGCAGCTTTATTCTTCAAATAATCAATTTTTCATTAACTTTAGGCCATGTACTGCAGGCTTTTAAAACTGCTGTAATTAAACCCATACTCAAAAAACCAGCGCTGGATCCTGGAGTTTTAGCTAACTATAGACCAATCTCTAATCTCCCTTTCATTTCAAAAATCTTAGAGTTGTTGCTACGTAATTATTTGACCACTTGCAGGGAAATGGTTTATTTGAAGAGTTTCAATCTGGGTTCAGAATCCATCATAGTACTGAAACAGCCTTAGTGAAGGTCACTAATGACCTCCTGATTGCATCTGATAATGGACTTGTTTCTGTACTTGTCCTTTTAGACCTTAGTGCAGCTTTTGATACTATCAATCATAATATTCTACTTGATAGATTAGAACACTATGTTGGACTTAATGAAACTTCATTGCAGTGGTTTAGATCTTATTTATCTGATAGGTTCCAGTTTGTTCATGTCAATAATGAGTTTTCTTTGAACTCAAAGCTCAGTCATGGAGTTCCACAGGGATCTGTGCTAGGCCCTACTCTTTTTAGTTTATATATGCTTCCATTAGGCAACGTTATTAGAAAGCACTTTATACATTTTTATTGTTATGCAAATGACACACAATTATACCTGTCAATGAAGCCAGATGATAGTAATCAATTAGCCAAGTTAGAAGCCTGTCTTAAGGAAGTCAAAGCTTGGATGACTTGTAATTTCCTGCTATTAAATTCAGATAAGACTGAAGTTATTCTTGTTGGTCCAAAAAACCTTAGAAATACCTTTCCAAATCAAACTGTTAGTTCGGATGTAGTTACTCTTTCTCTTAATAGCTCTGTGAGGAACCTTAGAGTTATTTTTGATCAAAATCTGTTTTTCAGTTCACATATTAAATTCGTTTCTAAGACTGCCTTCTATCATTTGTGTAATATTGTCAAGATTAGGAGCATCTTGTCTCAGAGTGATGCTGAGAAACTGAGCCACGCTTTTGTTAGCTCTAGATTAGATTAGTGTAACTCTTTATTATCAGGTTGTCCTGAAACATCTCTAAAAAGCCTTCAGTTGATCCAAAATGCTGCAGCAAGAGTTTTAACAGGTACTAGAAAGAGAGATCATATCTCTCCGGTTCTGGCCTCCCTTCATTGGCTTCCCATAGAGTTTAGAATTAAGTTTAAAATCCTTCTTGTCACTTTTAAAGCTCTAAACAATCAGGCCCCTTTTTATTTAAAAGATCTGATATTACCCTATTATCCTAACAGAGCACTATGCTCCCAAAATGCTGGATTACTTGTAATACCTAGAATCTCCAAAAGTACACTGGGGGGCAGAGCCTTCAGTTATCAAGCTCCTCTCTTGTGGAACCAGCTGCCAGTCTGGATTTGGGAGTCAGATTTGATCTCTGTGTTTAAGAATAGGGTTAAAACCTTCCTTTTTGATGTAGCCTACAATTAGGGAGGGATCATGTGTTTCTGAATCCTCCCTTAGTAATGTTGCTATTAGGTTTAGACAGCCGGGGGACCTCCAATAATTGCACTGGGCTTCACTCCTTTCTTCACTCTCAATGAATTTTTTTTTTTTTTTTTTTGCTGGTCATTAACATCCGTTTGTTCTTTTCCATAGATTGAGTCCCCATCGTGCTGTTTGCGCTCTACATGTCTGTTCTTTTCATCTTCTCTATCCTCTCACCCCCCAGCAAGTCGCAGCAGATGACTGCCCCTCCCTGAGCCTGGTTCTGCTGGAGGTTTCTTCTTGTTAAAAGGGAGTTTTTCCTCTCCACCGTCGCCAAGTGCGTGCTCACAGGGGATCGCCTGATTGCTGGGGTCTTTCTGCAATTGTGGGGGTTTCCCCTCCAGTTCAAAGTGCTATGAGATGACTGTTGTTGTGAAATGGCGCTATATAAATAAAGTTGAATTGAATTGAATTGAGTTGCACTGTGTCTTTGTGGAGCTAGAGAAAGCATATGATAGGGTGCCAAGAGAGGAAGTGTGGTACTGTATGAGAAAGTCAGGAGTGGCAGAGGAGTATGTGAGGGTGGTGCAGGACATGTATAAGGACAGCGGGACGGTGGTGAGGTGTGCTGTAGGAGTGACAGGTGGGTTCAAGGTGGGGGTAGGGTTACATCAGGGATCAGCTCGGAGTCCCTTGTTTGCCATGGTGATGGACAGGCGACAGATGAGGTCAGACAGGAGTCTCCATGGACCATGATGTTTGCAGACAACATTGTGATCTGTAGTGAGAATAGGGAGCAGGTGGAAGAGAACCTGGAGAGGTGAAGGTATGCTCTGGAGAGAAGAGGAATGAAAGTCAGTCGAAGCAAGACAGAATACATGAGTGTGAATAAGAGGGAGGCAGGTGTAACGGTGAAGATGGAAGGAGTAGAGGTAGTGAAGGTAGATGAGTTTAAATACCTGGAGTCAACCATCCAAAGCAATGGAAAATGCACAAGAGAGGTGAAGAAGAGCGTACAGGCAGGGTGGAGTGGGTGGAGACGAGTGTCGGGTGATTTGTGACATGAGGATAGCAGACCTGCTATGATGTATAGTTTGGAGACGGTGGTGCCGACAAAAAGACAGGAGATGGAACTGGAGGTGGCAGAGTTGAAGATGCTAAGATTTTCATTGGGAGTGACTAGGACGGACAAGATTAGAAATGAGTATATCAGAGGGACGGCTCAGGTTGAGCAGTTTGGAGACAGAGAGGCAAGGCTGAGATGGTTTGGACATGTGCAGAGGATGGATAGTGGATATATTGGACAAAGGATGTTGAAGCTGGAGCTGCAAGGCAGGAGGAAAAGCGGAAGACCACAGAGAAGATTCATGGATGTAGTGAAGGAGGACATGAAGAGGGTTTGTGTTACAGAGGAAAATTCAAGGGATAGGCTGAGATGGAGGCAGATGATTCACTGTGGAAACCCCTAAAGGGACCAGCTGAAAGAAGAAGAATAATCAATCGAATTCACTACAAAACACCCAACATTATTATATACAGCAGAAGAACCTGTTTGACTGCAACCGTTGCATCAGTGCTGCCCATCTGGTGTCAGTAAATATTTAACTGAAAATGATTTTTCGTTGTTTGAGTGTTTTTGTGTCCTGTTTGGTCATTCCGCTCCACAATCATGGCAGTATTATTGTTTTTAATTTTTAGATATTCGCATGAGAGGGGGGGACTCGCGGTCCTGCAAAGGACAGTGGTACCACATGGGTGAAGCAGCAGTCGGGACTCCCATCTACCACTGACCGTGTTGGCTGTGTGCCTCCCTGCGAAGGACTGTGGTCTGCCTGGTTGGGCCGCTGCTTCTCCTGGCGCGTTCTGTGTTGGATACACCGGTGTTCTTTGTCAGACCCAGGTCCCCACTGACTCTCTGCCCAGTCTGCTCACACTCCTCATGTTCTCCACATATGCCGAATTATCCTTTAGACCTACGTAATCACAGCAACGTCATGGTGTAATTTTTTTAAGCATTAAATTTTCAGTATTTTCTTTTTCTCATCAAATTTGTCGCTTTTCGCTTCCTTCTTTTGCTCACAGATAAGAGTGCTGTGGTTACTGATGCCGCGATGCCGCATATCCAGTCCGTACAGAGTCAGTCCGAAACTCTGCCCGCACTTCTAGAAGCTGGAGCATGAGGAGAGAGCGATGTCGTAACTTTTATTGATAAAAATTACATATTTTGACTGAACAACTCCATACTCGGGGATGCACACCCTCCTAACCTCAGCAAGGCTCTTATATAATCTGAGGTCAGTCTGACGAATGGTTTGAGAGATGTGAGGAACAGAGACGCACACAGACAGAGGTATGCTGCATTTATAGATAGCTTCTCGTGCAAGCTTGTATTTCGAATCCTGTTCTTATCCATGCCGTGTCAACACAAATGGAGCTGGTAGGGATGGATGCAAGGCTCTGTCCACATTGTATCAGCAACGGACTGCATCCAGAGTCTGTAGAAACCCTGAGTAACTGCTGCAGTCTTCAGAACAAAATCCCAGTGACATCTTTAATAAAAACACATCAGTTTTTGCTGTTTAATGTGAGCAAGTGGTCCAAATACGACATCTTTTGTTGTTTTCGGTGACTTAATGATGTGTGCATGTGTGCCGTTCTAGAGGACAGAAGTGTTCATATTAGTCATTTGTAAGTATGAATGTGTGAACTGTCATTACATGCAAATCGCAGCTGACAAAAAATCCGAAATGAAAAATGTGGCTTCTAGTGTGAATTTATGTCAAGCTCTGTTTATTAAAGTAAAAATAATTCTTTTTTTTTCTTCTTTTCAGTTAAAGGAAATGCCTTTGGAGGGAAAAATTCAGCAAAAGGCTTTTGCACCCCTTGTTTTGCCAGTCAAAGGAGTTGGTTGGCTTCAACCACGTTATTTGTGAACGGTTGTCATTCTCCGCCAGACGAACCAATTTGAGAAACCCTACCAGCAAAATTAACCTGTTTCTTACCTGGAATTGTATATTTAATTTTATTTATTTTGAAAAAAAAATGTAAGATATGTCACTACTGTAAATTAACTTGCTTTTTTATCTGCTGCTGAACAGTTTCTACTTTATACCAGGTTTCTTATGCAATTTAGTGGTCAAGATAGTGTAAAAACAAAAGTCATTAGGTCATCACTCGTCCTCCCCGTTGCATATTTAGACCGTTGTCAACCCACTGGAGCTCTGTCAGATGTGATCATTTTCAACATTGTCATTGAATCACTGTTGCCTTTTTGTTGGCTTCACATTCTTGCAGTTGCTCATTGTTTAGTGGACAAGTTCAGATGTTTTAGAGCAAATTATATCCCCTCCCATCCTCAGAAGTGGCCCCCTGTTAGTATTTTCTTCTGGTTGTGCCTGAGAGGTTTGAAGGGATGGCTGACAACCTGCATGTTCCCCTTAAAAAGCTCTCATGTATTGTTCTTTAGCTGTCGGTGCAAATGGAACGGCTTATTGCTGGTTGGAGAGTTAGTTTTATGATAGATGTACGCAAGCATAGCTAATGCTAACAGGTGGTGTGTGCCATCTTCTCAGGAGCAACCTTTCACTTTTTTAATTTGTATTCAGAACAATAAACAGCTAAACTCCCCCACCCCCTTTAACGCATGACCATCCTCTTCAACAAAATGTTCTTAATTTTCACTTGTTTAAGTTACCAAAATTCATGGACAACCAAACGGAGACTGTGAAATAGCCTAAGCTGTGATTATTCCACATGTTGTCAACTGGTATCTGAGCTTACCTCAATTCAAAGAGCAGTTTACCTTAAATTCAAATTTACATGGGATTTTTCTCTGGCTTGTATTGTCATTTGTTGTTTTAGTATGAGTTTCAGTTTTGGAGATATCTGCTTGACTATTATGGAACTACTTGCCAGGTTGATCTAAGAGGAAAAGAATTCAGAACTGATTACTCAAAAGCTACTAACCTAATTATGAGGCTGTAGAAGGTTTTTTATTTATACAGGGGCGCTCCATTGAGAGGTAGCCTCTCTTTTTCAAGGATGCCCTGTTCACATGTGCACAGTTGCATATTCACACCTGGAAGCAACCCAGTACAGCCACAGACTGGCCTGTGGCCACTGAGCAGCTCCACTAGAACAGGTGGGGTTAAGAGCCTGTAGAAAGAGTAATCCCTTCATTAAGCGGCCACCATATTCGATGGGGTGGGAATCGTGAGGGACCTCACAATCCGTTACCCATTACAATACTTGGGTCACGTTGCAATACTATCATGGTACTACAATTCCTTAAGTATTGTGATACCATAACCCCCCCTCCCCAGTTCAACGTTAAATTTTGTCCCCAAAGTACTACTGTCAACGTTTGTTTCATTTGTTTTCAGTCTTTTCAACTCGCCATGACAGCTTTTGTTTCAGTGGCTGCAGGATATCAGTCCTTTGTGGAATGATATGCTGTTGTGGGGTCCTTTTTGTTGCCCACATGCCTGGACTCCAGTGTCTGTTGTTCCAAGGGACTTCTTTTTTTCCTCTGCACACAGTGAGGGCGGTGGACTGTGTTGCCTTCTTGGTTCACTCTGAGTTGCATGGGGGATGTCCGGACTTGGTAGATTTTTACTGGGTGCTATTTTGGCTTGAATATCACCTGGGGTTGGCGCTGCTCGTGGTGTGTTTTTAGTTTAGATGTCATCTGCTAACGCTGCTGTTGCTGGATGGTTCCATGAGCAGTATACCGGGCCATGTGTTCCGAGTTTTTTGTGTGGCACTTCTTGTGAGTTGAGTGCCTCAGGTCTTTCGTTTCATCTTTGTTATAAAATTCCAAAAAAGGCCCGACATTTGAGTTAACTTTTCGGTGCATCTAACCGCCTCCTAATTTGTACACCTGGCTGCAAATCTCACAAGACAAGCTATGATTTCATCTGACAATACACGCATACGTAGCACCATCTAGTGGACTGAAAACTCAATTGGTTGAGTAATACCCAAGCGTTTGCAACATTTCATAAATATATGTAATTAATAAAAGATCGGTACATGCATTTAGGGATTGGTGCCTCAATCTTTTGCCCCACCCCTAATATTTGATGAGATCAACTTTATTATATGAAGTTCCATTATGATCTATAGCAGAGGGACATCTCTACAGCTGTGTGGGAAACTCAAAGACTTTTTAGATGAATAATTGGCACTACAGGGCAGAAGGAGTGAATCGTCTCTTTAACAGGAGAACGGCTTCAGTCGTTGAGTTCTTGATCTGTTGGATCGTGGGAGATTTTAAAGGCTTCGTCATAGACCTAGGCTAGCTGTTCTTACTTTTGTTGGTCGTGGCATATTTGGCTTTCGATTAGCATGTGTTGGTTGAGTCACATTCTCTCAATGTGGTGTAGACTCTGGCTAGATTGAGTCATGCTTTATCAGTATCTTGAGTTGTGATTGGTAAGTACATGGGTAATATTTGTCATCATTTACCCTTTAATTATTTTGGATGGCAATCCACAATGGAGACCTGAAGTCGACTCTCAAACTTCTTGAAGAAAAATGGAGTCTTTTATTGGCTATTGAACACGATCATTTCATTTGTAAAGTTGTTTGGGTGGAGTCTGGAAACCATTTAGTTCACGTTCATCGATGGTGTTGGTGACTGTTAAGCCATGATGACATCATCTTTGTGATATTTGTTATCCATGATAGGGTAACAGATTGATCTGAAATTGAAAAATGGCTTACTGTCATTTGGTACATGCAATCAGGTTTGAGGGAGTTGGTCATGGTGATATCTGACACCATCGTCTGCACATTCTGGGCGAGTGTGACGTGTACAGTTAGATTTCTGTAGACTTGATAATCACATAACTGCTGTTGACATTACCTTTTTGAGTCAGAATTTTCTTACCTACCATGACCTCCTCTGACCGGTGTTCACTGTATTTGCACAGATTCAGTGCGTTCGAAATGTCATTAAGCAATACGCTCTGGAGGAAAAAAAATGGTGTGTCCAGGTAATCCACCCCAACGCCATTCTTTGCTTTGGTTTGTGTCTTTTTTTTGTTTGTTTTTCATTTTGTGTCAATGCAATGTATATTGAACCTGATGCTCAATAAAGTGTGTAAACAAGAGTGGCTGGTAATTTTGTTTGTGTTTTACATTTTACATGAGAACACGCTGAGTTCAAGTACATTAGACCCCCCCCAGCTCTGTAACTGGAGCCCAACAGAATAGCATCACATTTCAGGATTGGCTTCATTTCACGCTAATGGTCTTCACTGGGCTGGAGAAGACACTAACAGCCTGATCTCCACTCAGGGAACATCGAGGTTATTATAACCAATGATAAGGAAGCAGGTTACGTTTGATGAGCACCTGTATAAAAAAGGAAATGGTCACATGATAGTGAGGTAACACTATAGTATTGACATCTTCATTTGATGGAGCCAATGGGATTTATGTGCAATATAAGATTTTTGATTTTCAGGTCTACGGAAGCAAATGGGAAATGCACAGATGGTAAGTCAGTCCTGCAAATGCTAAAGGAGCTCATTGCATTAAAATGTATATTTATGACCCTCAGAGAAAGGGCATTTTTATGTTTTAGTAGTGTGGTGTTTTAATACTACTGATGAAACTAATTTTTTCCTTCATTGAATTTGATTTTGTTGAAAGTTAATCCATGTTTCAGCCATTACATTTAGCTCTAAAAATGACACTATCCGTATTTTAGCTGAATATATCAACTGGTAATACATTACCTGCCTTTTAAAAATGCATCCATATCTTTTAGCTACCCTCTGGAGCTTTTTTGGTCATAGGGCAAAGCTATTTTTAGCTCATTGTGGCAAAAACGTGGGCTGCACGGTGGCGCAGTGGTTTAGCACTGTGGCAGCACAGTTTTACCCTTGGCCGGGGGATCGCGGGGATCATGAGGTCGTGGGTTTGATCCCCGACCAACAGTGAGCTGTGTGGAGTTTGCATGTTCTCCCCGTGTTGCGTGGGTTTACTCCGGGATTTCTCCGGTTTTCTCCCGCACACCAAAAACATGTAGGTTTAGGGCGCTCGCGCACGCAGCGACCAGCAGCCGGTGGCTTGTCACCAGACTGCAAACCAAATCTACCTACGGGTACAAATAAGTAACAAAAAAAAAAAACGAACAATGGCTGTCCATATTTCACAGGATCCTAGGCGTTTCTCCCAGTGCTCACCAAACTCACCCACAATGATGGTTGTGGTCAAGGTCAAAGGTCAGGTGATCTGGGCACGTATGTGATTTTAGAAAAATCAGTACTACTAGGCAATTGCCCTAATTTTCAACAAATGATTACACAGTGATCATCAGGTGGGTCTGCATCAAGGTTGTGCTTCAGAAAAATCACTACGACTCCAAGTCAATTGCCTCAGTATTCACCAAAGTCACTCACAATGAATCTGAGGTAGGTCTGCATCCAAGTTGTGGTCAAAGTTCAGAAGATCTGATTGCTTATGTGTTTTCAGAAACTCCAAGGCAATTGTCCTAATTTTCGACAAATGAATAAGCAAGGATCCTCAGGTGGGTCTGCATCCAGGTTTTGGTTAGGGTCGCAGTGAAAGATCAGGAGATAATGTATCAGATTTCGCTTTTCATAGACAAAGACGCTTTACAATGGATACATTATTCATTCACTCCACAGACAATGGTAGTGGTAAGCTACTACTGTAGCCACAGCTGCCCTGGGGCAGACTGACAAACAGGGCTGCCAATCCACATCAACGGCCTCTCTGACCACTACCGAACATTTATGTACATTCATGCCCAGTGTCATGGACACTAGAGGCAGGGTGGGTAAAGTGTCTTACCCAGGGACACAATGGCAGGATATCTGGGGAGAGTGGGATTCAAACCACCAACCCTCCACTTATTAGATGACCCGCTCTACCTTCTGAGCCACTGCCGCCCACATCTCTCCTCCGTTCCATTTTTGCACCAAGCTGGATGGCATGAAGTTCTATTTTTATATGGCCTTTGGTATGACCCGGCCAGAACTTGAACCCCGACCTCCCAGTTGTGGGGCGGATGCTCTACCTCTAGGCCACCACTCTGGTAAGATCTAGGCATTTATGAGAGTTCAGAAAAATCGCTACTCCCACACAATTGTCCTGATTTTCAAATTTTCAATACTAAGCACAGTCTAGATGGGTCTGCATCTTGGCTGTGCTTAAGGTCAAGGTTAATGGTCATGAGATCTGAGCACACTTGGGGTGATTTCATCAGGCTGGAATGGACAACTCCATCATTGATCGTCTGGTTATCAGTTCATTGTTTTTAGCTGTTTTATTAAACAGATGTACCCAGTTATCTGAAAACTTTATATCAAATATACTGTAAATTACAGAAATGCATTTTATGAACGTCTTACTATGACAATGCAGTAAAACCACCCAAAGTGAATAAGGTTGATTATATTGTTGTAAAGATACTCATCAAGGAATGCTATTTGTATAATGGATGACAATTACACTGGAAGCAAGTGTGGTCCACCTTACTTGAAAGGGCTTGATCTGCTAAAATTACAGGATACCCAAAACTTATTGATCCCATTGCTCTGGAGTAGCTTTAAATCTAGGCTTTTTTAATGAATAAAGGAAAATGAAAACTGGCAGTGCTTCATGTCGTGTTGCTTTTGGCAGGTTTTGAGTCTCTACCGAATCGGCAAACAGGAGAAATGTGCAAAACAACACAAAGATATTTTCCTGTTGGCGTCCAGCACATAAAGACTGTACGGGCTGCAACATCTGTGATGTCTGCTCCTTTCTTACAGGTATTTTTTTTTTAGTGTATGATAAACCTTTTTCATTTTAGTGATATATAGTATAAGATGCAGCTGGTAACTTGATCATATTCTTTTGACGTATCAACAAAAAATATAAGGTGTGGCACCTGGGGAGAGCCTAATTGTATACCATCTCAGACAGGAACAAAGAGCAGGGGTTCTCTAGTGAGATAACAGGGAGGTTGTGGTCTATATTAATCATATATCCCATAACCTACATATGTATAAGCATGTGAGAATGTTTGGTGATTACATATGTAAAGCGACTTCACATCTCAGAACAGGACAAAAGGTCTCAACCGCCAGTGAAGATCAAAGAGCATCCGAGGCGCTGCGGTGGAGACCAGTTAGGTCGCCCTGACCTCCCAGGGCCAGGTGGAGGGGTACGAAGACAAAGGAGGGGGATTAAGATAATGAGGGATGTCAGCTTTGATATGCATGTCTTTTGTTATGTGTGAGTATAAGTACGTAGAGCCGAATGTGTTCGCTCTCTTACTTCTGCTGCTGCACTAGATGAGACTTGTTAGAGGAGCGAAGCTGATAATAAACTTTGGTTTATAAGTCACATTGCCTCGTTATTCCAAGCTCTTCTACACTGGTGACCCTGACGCGAGGATGGACCAGAGGCGTTCCCCCGCGATCGACTCATCTGTGGCAACCCAGGCAGACACCGGCGCCCATGCAGACAGGGGAACAGATGGACGACGTTCCCCCACGGCAGAAGTGACAGAGAGGGCTCAACCGAGCACCAGCGCCGCTGCGAGAGCTGAAGGAAAGCACTCTCACCCTGCGGACACATCAGTGACGGCCCACACAAACGCCGTCACCGTCAAGCTGCCGGACTTCTGGCAGGAAGACCCGACCTCGTGGTTTCAGCAAGCTGAAGCCCAGTTTGCACTTGCGGGCTTAACGGCTGACGATACAAAGTTTTATCACATCGTCGCCAAACTCGACGCCGTTACTTCGAGATGTGCGCGGAGCATAATCCAGCGGCCGCCGGCCCAGGACAAATATAGAGAACTGAAAGCGACCATCGTGGCGAATTTTGTCCCCTCTGCCGAGGAGAGAGCCGAGAGGATCCTGGCGGTCTACGGCCACAGAGGATGCAGACCCAAGGCCCTTATGGAGGACTTGCTGCAGCTCAAAGAAGAGGACAATGACAACTTCCTCTTCCAATTTATATTCCTCAGTACGCTGCCGCCACACATGAGAGGGACACTTGCCAACATGCGATGCAGCACCCAGCAAGACTTCCGCACGCTGGCTCGCGAAGCACAGCGACTCGTCAACGCCTGCAGGGAACAGACACCCACAGCAGCATCCACAGACCTCAACGCCGATGTCCGGAGCCACGGGGAGCCTCAAACCACTGAGCAGAATCCGCCCGCCATGGCAGCGACACGGCCAAGACGTAACAGATGGAGCGACGTCTGTTATTACCACCACCGCTTCGCCGAGAAGGCTTACAAATGCTTTCCCCCCTGCAAATTCACGATTTCGGGAAAACGCCAAAGCCGAGAACCGTTAACAGCGGCAGTTCTCAGCGAAAAAAGCAAGCTTCTATATGTGACGGACGGGCACACCGGCAAGCAGTTCCTCATTGACACGGGAGCTCAACTGAGTTTTATCATGCCCTCCCAAGCAGACCGGGCCATGGGCCCCCGGGGCAATGGAGCGGTGGCAGCCAACGGCTCCATCATCAACACTTTTGGCGAAAGGAACCTGCCCCTCCGCATCCATGGCCGCAACTACAGATGGACATTTGTTGTAGCGGCGGTGAGTTTTAACTTGTTGGGCGCAGATTTTTTGTGTGCACATGGGTTATTAGTCGATCAAGCGAACAGACGCTTGGTTAATGCATTGTCCTTTGCTTCTTTTCCCTGCTCAGCTCGAGTTTCTCCACCACCCGTGCAGGCCAGTGTCACTACAGCAGGAGGTAAGTTTGACCAACTCCTCACCCAATTTCCAGCACTCACAATTCCCAAATTCTCAGCTACAGTGGCTAAGCACGGGGTCGAACACTTTATTCCCACAACGGGCCCACCCGTATTCGCCAAAGCTCGGCGCTTAGACGCGACCAAGCTCGCCATAGCTCGGGACGAGTTTACCACCCTTGAAAAACTAGGCATTATCAGGCGCTCAAAAAGCCCCTGGGCGTCACCGCTTCACATGGTCCCGAAATCCGACGGTTCTTGGAGACTGTGCAGCGATTACCGCAGATTAAACAATGCGACAGCGCATGACCGCTACCCAATTCCTCACATCCAAGATTTTTCACTACATCTGGCGGGTGCGCGCATTTTTTCAAAAATAGACCTGGTCCGCGGCTATCATCAAGTCCCCGTTCGAGCAGAAGACATTCCTAAAACAGCTGTAATAACCCCCTTCGGTCTTTTTGAATTTTTGCGGATGCCTTTTGGCCTCAAAGGCGCTGCTCATACCTTTCAGCGGATGATGGACGCAGTATTACGCGACCTCCCTTTCGTGTTCATCTACCTCGACGATATGCTGGTAGCCAGCTCGTCTGAGGAAGAACACGAACAGCATCTCACTATGGTTTTTCAGAGACTAGAAGAGCACAGGTTAATAATCAATCCAGCCAAATGCAAATTCGGCGTGTCACAAATTGATTTTTTGGGACACAGAGTTTCACCGAAGGGGGCAGTCCCACTGCCAGACAAAGTTCACGCAGTAAAAAATTTCCCACGGCCACAAACGGTCAAATCGCTGCAAGAATTTTTGGGAATGGTTAATTTTTACAACCATTTCCTCCCCCGCGCAGCTCAGCTCATGCAGCCCCTATATGACGCGCTCAGAAAACAAAAACCTTCCAACGCGGTCGAATGGACCCCGGAGCGCGAACTCGCCTTCGCGGAAGTAAAAACTACCCTAGCTAATGCCACATTGTTGGTTCACGCTGATCCCTCGGCCCGCATTGCGCTAACCACAGACGCTTCAGACCTGGCCATAGGGGCGGTTGTAGAGCAACACGTAGGCGGAACCTGGCAACCTTTGGCATTTTTCAGCAAATCGCTAAATCAAACTGAGCGTAAATACAGCACCTTTGACAGGGAGCTGCTAGCGCTTCATTTATCCATCCGCCACTTCCAGTTCTGGTTGGAGGGGCGGCGTTTCACGGCTTTTGTAGACCACAAACCGCTCACCTTTACGATGGCTAAAATTTCTAAACCGTGGTCAGGCAGACAACAATGACAGCTAGCTGCTATTTCAGAGTTCACCACAGACATTCGACATGTGGCAGGCAAACTTAACGTGGTAGCAGACTGCCTCTCTCGCGCTGTGACATCGCCAGAGCGCGAGGAGACAGATTATACTACCTCAGCCGCAGAACTCTTCTCCAACGCGGACACATACGCAGCCCCAATCCACGTAGGGATAGATTATGCAGCCATGGCGGAGGAGCAAAGTAGTGACGCGGACGTGCGCGCACTCCTGTCTGGACCAACAGGGTTAAGGCTGGAGGAAAGGGGTTTACGCGACGGTGTGCCCCCCCCTAATATGCGACATCTCAACCGGCCGACCTTGCCCGGTAGTCCCAGCTGCATGGTGCCGCCGTATCTTCGACTCAATTCACTCCCTCGCGCACCCAGGTGTGCGCGCTTCGGTTAAAATGGTCGCCGAAAAGTTTGTGTGGCCTGGCCTGCGCAAAAACGTAAAAAAATGGGCAAAGACTTGCATTTCTTGTCAGCGCGCCAAAATACACAAACACACAAAAGCCCCTCTAGAGCCTTTTCGAATCCCTGCTAGAAGGTTCGACCACATTCATGTCGACCTCGTGGGACCACTACCTTCCTCCCAAGGTTTCACACATCTGTTAACAATGATAGACCGCACTACGCGCTGGCCTGAGGCGGTCCCTCTGGCGTTAACCACAGCGGAGGAAGTCGCTTGCGTTTTTTTGACAAACTGGGTGGCACGTTTCGGCGTCCCATCGGACATCACGTCCGATAGGGGGCCTCAATTTGTCTCGGAGCTTTGGTCAGCCATGGCCAGCAGCTTAGGAGCGACAATTCACCGCACCACCGCTTATCACCCTCAGGCTAATGGGTTATGCGAGCGTTTTCACAGATCTTTAAAGGCCGCCCTCAGAGCCTCACTAACGGATACAAATTGGGTAAATAAACTTCCTTGGGTTTTATTGGGGTTGCGTGCTGCACCTAAAGAGGATCTAGACGCCTCCCCAGCAGAATTAGTTTTTGCACAACCTCTCAGGCTCCCAGGTGAATTTTTACCAGAGAACCCAGAGCCAGGGCATCTTCCAGCCCCGAGGTTTTTAGGCAGCAACGGACCGGACTCTCTCCCCGGACCGGCACATCACTCTTTTCCACGGGTTTTTGTCCCCCAAGCTTTAAAAAACGCTGAATTCGTTTTTGTTAGGCATGAAGCTTTAAAACCAACCTTCCGCCCACCATACGATGGACCATTCAGAGTGCTGGAACCTGGTGATAAGCATTTTGTGCTTGATTTAGGGGACAGAAAAGAAACAGTCAACATTGACAGACTTAAACCTGCCTTCTTGTTGAGAGACGAGCCTGCACGGTTGGCGAGAGCACCTCGGTGGGGTAGACCCCCCAAGAGAAGAGACTCAGCCCCCCTGCAGAGAACAAATAATCACTCTCTTTCCCAAGCTGCAGATTCCTTACAGGAAGGTCCCACCAGGACGCCCAAGCGGACCCACAGCAGATTCGGGAGAAGATTAAAACCCAGATGGCACAGGGACTGATGCAAACTACTCAAAAGTTGTTCACTAATTGTGCTGTAACAGTTTAGGACTGACTTGTAATATTACTATGCTGTTATGATTACCACTGAATTCTCTACAGGAGCATAGCTGCTGGAAAGTTTCTTCTTTGTCAAGAGGTGTAGCAGTTAGTATGTCATAATAATTATCTTAAGCTGTGAATTTTTCTATTGTCCTTTTCTTAGTCGTTTGGGGGGGGGGCTGTGGTCTATATTAATCATATATCCCATAACCTACATATGTATAAGCATGTGAGAATGTTTGGTGATTACATATGTAAAGCGACTTCACACCTCAGAACAGGACAAAAGGTCTCAACCGCCAGTGAAGATCAAAGAGCATCCGAGGCGCTGCGGTGGAGACCAGATAGGTCGCCCTGACCTCCCAGGGCCAGGTGGAGGGGTACGAAGACAAAGGAGGGGGATTAAGATAATGAGGGATGTCAGCTTTGATATGCATGTCTTTTGTTATGTGTGAGTATAAGTACGTAGAGCCGAATGTGTTCGCTCTCTTACTTCTTCTGCTGCTGCACTAGATGAGACTTGTTAGAGGAGCGAAGCTGATAATAAACTTTGGTTTATAAGTCACATTGCCTCGCTATTCCAAGCTCTTCTACAGAGGTGTTAAGGATGAGTGGGTTGATTGCAATGTGACGCGAAGGTCATCTTTTGTGTGTGAGAAGATTCTAGAAGAATGCCATGATATTTAAGAGAGGAGCTTCTGCTGGAATGTCATTCTGTCTATGCTTGAAGATGTGAGAGTGTGTAATAAATCGTCTGAAACAAATCTGCCTCTTCATTTACACGCTCCACACTGGTGACCCAAGACGTATCATGGAACACGAGTCAAGATCCCCGGAGCCAACCTCAACGGGAACCTCCAGCCACACATGTGCGGTCGCAGTCAAGCTACCGGATTTCTGGCAGCACAACCCACGCTTTTGGTTCCACCTCATCGAGGCGCAGTTCGCCCTCCGGGGGATAACGGCAGATGACACCAAATTCCACTATGTGGTCGCAGTGCTCGATGCCCGCACAGCTCAGCACGTAGCGAGCCTGCTCGATCAGCCACCAACCGACAACAAGTACGAGGCGCTAAAGGCTGCGCTCATCCAGCGCTTCACTCTCTCGGATGGTGAGAGAGCAGAGAGGCTCCTGACGCGGACCTAGTTGGGAGATGGGTCGGCAATAGACCTCATGGAGAAGATGCTGACGTTGAGGGGCCCGGACGACGACCACTTTCTGTTTACCCACCTCTTCCGCCGGAAACTTCCGACAGCGGCGAGAGCGGCCCTGGCCAATTCGCCGTTGCTGGCCGAGCGGGACTTTCGTGCGCTATCCCGGGAGGCAGACCGGACCATCATCGCTACCAGGGTGTTCACGACCATCGCGGCAGCGACGGAGCTCAGCGAGATGACCAGAGGAGGCGAGGAGCAACTGACGGCAGCAGCAGCGGGGGCCAAGGAGCGTGAGGGAGACACGCTTTGTTTCTACCACCGCCGCTTTGGAGAGAAGGCACGCAGACGTACACCACCGTGCCAATTCAAGCGCTCGGGAAACGCCAAGACCGGGGGTTCGATAGCAGCCACGACCCTCGGGGAGGAGAACAAGCTGCTCTACCTGATGGACGCACGCTCGGGGAGGCATTTCCTCGTGGACACCGGCGCCCAGAAGAGTTTCATCCGGCCGACCTACGCTGACCGGCTGGCAGGATCTAGCGGCCCCGAGATGGCGGCAGCAAACGGCTCGGAGATTAAGACCATTGGTGAGAAGACTCTACTCTTGTCTCTACACGGCCGTACATATGAGTGGACTTTTGTCATAGCAGCATTGAATTACCATATTCTGGGGGCTGATTTTCTGTGTGCACATGGTTTACTGGTTGATGTTGCTAATAGGCACCTAGTTAATGCACTGTCTTTTGACTCTCTCCCCTGTGTATCTCGAGTGACCCGGCCAACAGCACAAGCCAACGTCACAGCAGCAGGCGGTAAGTTCCACACACTGCTCACCCAGTTCCCAGCACTCACAGTCCCGACGTTTTCGGCAGCCATCGCTAAACATGGGGTGGAGCATTTTATCACCACCACCGGGCCGCCCGTTTTTGCAAGACCTCGGCGTTTGGACGCAGCTAACTGGCCATAGCACGTGAGGAGTACGCCAACCTGGAAAGGTTGGGCATCATCAGGCGCTCAAACAGCCCATGGGCATCCCCGCTACACATGGTCCCTAAAGCTGAGGGTTTGTGGCGACCGTGCGGGGATTTCCGCAGGTTGAACAACGCCACAGCGCACGACCGCTACCCAATTCCCCACATACAGGATTTTTCCATTCACCTTGCCGGAGCGCGCATTTTTTCCAAAATAGATCTGGTCCGCGGTTACCACCAGGTCCCAGTGCGCGCTGAGGACATACCCAAAACAGCGGTAATAACTCCATTCGGTTTATTCGAGTTCCTGTGCATGCCATTCGGGTTAAAAGGAGCGACACAGACGTTCCAGCGCATGATGGATGCAGTGCTGCGCGATCTCTCGTTCGTGTTTGTCTACCTGGATGATATCCTAGTAGCCAGCGCGTCCGAAGACGAACACGAAACCCACCTCACAATGGTTTTCCGCAGGTTGGAAGAGCACGGGTTAATAATCAACCCAGCGAAATGTCAGTTTGGAGTGACGGAGATTGATTTTTTGGGGCACCGCGTCTGTCCTGAAGGAGCGATCCCGCTGCCTGAAAAGGTGCGTGCAGTGGCGGATTTTCCCCGGCCGCAAACAGTCACGGCGCTACAAGAATTTTTGGGAATGGTGAACTTTTATAACCGTTTCCTTCCCCACGCAGTGCAGCTCATGCAACCATTGTACGCCGCGCTCAAAAAACAGAAACCGCGGATAAGGCCGAATGGACCCCGGAGCGAGAGCGGGCATTCTCGGAAGTCAAAGCAGCCCTGGCAAGCGCCGCATTGCTGGCACATCCAGACCCAACGGCCCGCATAGCGCTCACCACTGACACTTCAGATGTGGCCATAGGGGCTGTCGTGGAGCAGCGCGTAGCCAGGGCTTGGCAGCCGCTCGCCTTTTTCAGCAGGACTTTGCGCGACAGTGAACGTAAATACAGCGCGTTCGACAGAGAGTTGCTGGCTCTCCACCTGGCCATTCGCCACTTCCAGTTCTGGCTGGAAGGGCGCAGTTTCACCGCGTTCGTTGACCACAAGCCGCTAACATTCGCGACGGCCAAGGTTTCAGAACCGTGGTCGGGCCGGCAGCAGAGACAGCTGGCCGCAATCTCAGAGTTTACTACCGATATTCAGCATGTGTCGGGTAAACTGAATGTAGTGACAGACTGCCTCTTGCGCGCCGTGGTGGCCCCGGTCTGCGTGGGGATAGATTACGCAGCCATGGCCGCGGAGCAGATTAGTGACGCGGACGTGCGCGCGCTCCAGTCTGAACCAACAGGGTTAAGGCTGGAGAGCAGGGTGCTGCAAGACGGCATCCCCCCCCTAATCTGCGATGTCTCCACGGGTCGCCCGCGTCCCGTGGTCCCGGCCGCGTGGCGCCGCCGCGTGTTTGACTCGATTCACTCTTTGGCGCACCCAGGAGTGCACGCGTCGGTCAAAATGGTAGGAGAGAAATTTGTGTGGCCGATCCTTTGCAAACAAGTGAAAGAGTGGGCGGCAGCCTGCGTGGCGTGCCAATGAGCCAAAATACACAGACACACGAAGGCTCCCTTGGAGCCGTTTCGTATTCCGGCTAAGAGGTTCAACCATGTTCACGTGGACCTCGTGGGCCCCCTCCCACCATCACAGGGGTGCACGCACCTCCTGACAATGGTGGACCACACCACGCGCTGGCCGGAAGCGGTTCCGCTGGCGGCAACCACGTCCGAGGAGGTGGCGCGCGCTTTTTTAACAGCATGGGTGGCGCGTTTTGGAGTCCCGTCGGACATTACGTCCGACAGAGGCCCTCAATTTGTTTCCAAACTCTGGTCAGCGATGGCCCGCAGCCTGGGTATTACAGTTCACCGCACAACCGCATACAACCCACAGGCTAATGGGTTATGCGAACGTTTTCATAGATCATTGAAAGCGGCTCTCAGGGCTTCATTGACGGATGCAAATTGGGTAGACAGGCTACCGTGGGTTTTATTGGGGTTGCGCTCCGTGCCTAAAGAGGATCTGGAAGCTTCCCTGGCAGAACTCATTTTTGCGCAACCACTCTGGCTGCCCGGGGAGTTTCTGCCAGATAATCCCGCGCCGAGCCGCTGCCCGTCTCAGCTTTTGCAGCGTAGCGCAAACACAGGCATGCTGCCGGGCCCTGCCCACCACAGTTTTCCGCGCGTTTTTGTGCCTATAACTTTGAAGAACGCGGAGTTCGTGTTTGTCAGACACGACGCCCACCGCCCTCCACTGCGCCCACCCTATGATGGACCATTCAGAGTGCTGGAAACAGGGGATAAGCATTTTTTGCTAGACTTGGGAGGTAGGAGGGAAAGAATTGGCATAGACAGACTCAAACCTGCTTTCGTTGTGGCGGACGAGCAAGTGCTGTTGGCGAGGGCCCCTCGGCGTGGAAGACCCCCACAGGGAGCTCCCCAGAGAAACGATTCCCCAGAGCACCCACATGGACAGACAGAAAGGTTTCCCCCCCAAACAACAGCCCCTCAAAGGCAGGGCAGCGCCGTGGAGGCGGTGAATTCTGGTTACAGCAGATACGGGAGAAGACTGAAGCCCAAGCAGCATGTGGACTGATGTTTAACGGTTCTATCACAGCATGTGGACTGTTATCCTCTTGTCCTATCTAAGATGGTGGGGGGTGGGGTGGCACCTGGGGAGAGCCTAATTGTATACCATCTCAGACAGGAACAAAGAGCAGGGGTTCCCTAGTGAGATAACAGGGAGGTGTTAAGGATGAGTGGGTTGATTGCAATGTGACGCGAAGGTCATCTTTTGTGTGTGAGAAGATTCTAGAAGAATGCCATGATATTTAAGAGAGGAGCTTCTGCTGGAATGTCATTCTGTCTATGCTTGAAGATGTGAGAGTGTGTAATAAATCGTCTGAAACAAATCTGCCTCTTCATTTACACGCTCCACAAAGTACATTAAATAGTCAGCAACATACAGTGGGGCAAAAAAGTATTTAGTCAGCCACCAATTGTGCAAGTTCTCCCACTTAAAAGATGAGAGAGGTCTCCAATTTTTATCATAGGTATACCTCAACTATGAGAGACAAAATGAGGGGAAAAAAATCCAGAAAATCACATTGAAGGATTTTTAATGAATTAATTGGTAAATTCCTCAGTAAAATAAGTATTTGGTCACCTACAAACAAGCAAGATTTCTGGCTCTCACAGACCTGTAACTTCTTCTTTAAGAAGCTCCGCTGTCCTCCACTCGTTACCTGTATTAATGGCACCTGTTTGAACTCGTTATCAGTATAAAATACACCTGTCCACAACCTCAAACAGTCAGACTCCAAACTCCACTATGGACAAGACCAAAGAGCTGTCAAAGGACACCAGAAACAAAATTGTAGACCTGCACCAGGCTGGGAAGACTGAATCTGCAATAGGTAAGCAGCTTGGTGTGAAGAAATCAACTGTGGGAGCAATTATTAGAAAATGGAAGACATACAAGACCACTGATAATCTCCCTCGATCTGGGCCTCCACGCAAAATCTCACCCCGTGGGGTCAAAATTATCACGAGAACGGTGAGCAAAAATCCCAGAACCACACGGGGGGACCTAGTGAATGACCTGCAGAGAGCTAGGACCAAAGTAACAAAGGCTACATCAGAAACACACTATGCCGCCAGGGACTCAAATCCTGCAGTGCCAGACGTGTCCCCCTGCTTAAGCCAGTACATGTCCAGGCCCATCTGAAGTTTGCTAGAGAGCATTTGGATGATCCAGAAGAGGATTGGGAGAATGTCATATGGTCAGATGAAACCAAAATAGAACTTTTTGGTAAAAACTCAACTTGTCGTGTTTGGAGGAGAAAGAACACCATACCTAGTGTGAAGCATGGGGGTGGAAACATCATGCGTTGGGGCTGTTTTTCTGCAAAGGGACCAGGACGACTGATCCGTGCAAAGGAAAGAATGAATGGGGCCATGTATCGTGAGATTTTGAGTGAAAACCTCCTTCCACCAGCAAGGGCATTGAAGATGAAACGTGGCTGGGTCTTTCAGCATGACAATGATCCCAAACACACCGTCCGGGCAACGAAGGAGTGGCTTCGTAAGAAGCATTTCAAGGTCCTGGAGTGGCCTAGCCAGTCTCCAGATCTCAACCCCATAGAAAATCTTTGGAGGGAGTTGAAAGTCCGTGTTGCCCAGCAACAGCCCCAAAACATAACTGCTCTAGAGGGGATCTGCATGGAGGAAGGGGCCAAAATCCTGGGCGTGTGCTGAGGGCATGCGCTGAGCAGCTGGCAGGGGTCTTCACAGACATCTTCAATCTGTCCCTGGCCCAGGCCGTGGTACCAGCGTGTTTCAAGACCACTTCAGTAGTTCCAGTGCTGAAACATTCAACACCATTGTGCCTAAATGACTATCGCCCTGTGGCACTGACGCCCATAGTCATGAAGTGCTTTGAGCGACTGGTCTTGGCACAGCTCAAAAAAGGCCTGCCCCCTACACTGGACCCTCACCAGTTTGCCTACCGGAGCAACAGGAGTACAGAGGATGCGGTTTCTACAGCGCTGCAGTATGTACTCTCACACCTGGATGACAAGAACACCTATGCAAGAATGCTGTTTGTTGACTTCAGCTCAGCATTCAACACAGTTATCCCCTCCAAGTTGCTCACTAAACTTGGGGACCTGGGAATCAGTACCTCCACCTGCAACTGGATCACGGATTTTCTGACCAACAGACCCCAGCATGTTAGGTCAGGCCCCAACCGTTCTTCCGTCATCACACTCAACACTGGTGTACCACAGGGCTGTGTCCTCAGCCCATTCCTCTACTCCCTCTTCACCCATGACTGCAGGCCTATGTATGGATCCAATTCCATCATAAAGTTCGCAGATGACACCACGGTGATTGGACTCATCAGGGACAACGATGAGTCAGATTACAGGGCAGAGGTTGAGCACTTGGCTACTTGGTGCGCTGACAATAACCTGCTCCTTAACACCAGCAAAACCAAGGAGCTCATAGTGGACTACAGGAAGGAGAGGGAAGAGACGCATGACCCCATCCACATCAATGGCATAGCTGTTGAACGTGTCCCCAGCTTCAAATTCCTGGGGACCCACATCTCGGAGGACCTGTCCTGGTCAGTTAACACCACCAGCCTGATCAAGAAGGCCCATCAGCACCTCTTCTTCTTGAGGACACTGAAGAAGAACCATCTGTCAAGTGACATCCTGGGCAACTTCTACCGCTGCGTGATAGAGAGCACCCTGACCAACTGTATCACAGTCTGGTATGGGAGCTGCTCTGTCGCTGACCATAAGGCGCTGCAGCGGGTGGTGAAAACCGCCCAACGCATCACAGGGACTCCACTTCCAGTTATAGAGGATGTCTACAGGAAAAGATGTCTGCGCCGGGCATGCAGCATTCTTAGGGACTCCAACCATCCTGCTCATGGACTGTTCCAGCTTCTCCCCTCCAGAAGACGTTTCAGAAGCCTTCGGACTAGAACCAGCAGGTTTAGGAACAGTTTCTTTCCAACAGCTGTCACGTTATTGAACTTAGTTCCCCGCTGACTCTCTTACCATCATCTCTTACCATCCTCACCTGTACATAACTGCATAACTACATCTAACTTATTGTACATTATTTGCACATAACAGTTCTCTTAACTTTCTGCACTGCTGCATATATTTGCATATATTTGCTTAAATTGCACATACTGCTAATTACCGTATATACTGCACTGCTGTCCTTTGCACTTTCTGATCGGATGCTAACCTGTGTTTCGTTACCTTGTATTCATACATGTGTAATGACAATAAAGTTGAATCTAATCTAATCTAATCTAAAATACCAGCAACAGTGTGTGAAAACCTTGTGAAGACTTACAGAAAACGTTTGACCTCTGTCATTGCCAACAAAGGGTATATAACAAAGTATTGAGATGAACTTTTGTTATTGACCAAATACTTATTTTACTGAGGAATTTACCAATTAATTCATTAAAAATCCTTCAATGTGATTTTCTGGATTTTTTTTTTCTTATTTTGTCTCTCATAGTTGAGGTATACCTATGATGAAAATTGGAGACCTCTCTCATCTTTTAAGTGGGACAACTTGCACAATTGGTGGCTGACTAAATACTTTTTTACCCCACTGTAGCTGGGTACTTGTGGAATTGAAGATTCAAAGATAAATACAGCCAGCCAGGAAAATTTTCAGAAATGTTAAACTTTTTTTGAGGGGTAGGGGCAATTTTCTTTCCATGTACTTTTTTCTCTTGTAAATTTGCTGTTTTTCCTTTAAATTAATTAGAGATTTTTGATAAAAATTTCCACATAATATATTTAACTGTTAACTGTATTACAGATATTCTAGCAGATGTTAAATCAATTTTGTGCAGGTAAACTGTTAACTGATGGATATTTGCCAGTTGATTTTGGCTTTCCATTTATTTCCCACTCATGGTGTAGCAGACACAAAATGCATATTGTTGAGTTGTAGAAGCTTGGTTGAGTCAGACAGCGTCTCAGTCAGTGATGTTGGATGTCATGCAGTGTGATATGGAATGTCACGTAGATGTGAGATGAGCAGTGGGGATATAAAGGAGAGCCATGCTTGAATGCTTTCATGCTTTTCTGAGTAAGAATGATGAGAGAGTGTTAATAAATTTCGTCTGTTTGTAAACTGGCCTCATCATTTCCCACACTCTCCACACTGGTGACCCTAGACCAGGGGTGTCAAACTCATTCCATGGAGGGCCAAGACCCTGCAGGTTTTACCTCCGCCCAGTGCCTTCAACAGGTGATTTCACTGAATGTCTTCCCATTGATTGCTGATCAGCGAAAACACCTGCTGAAGATACTGGGTGGAAGTAAGACATGCAGGGTCTTGGCCCTCCATGGAATGAGTTTGACACCCCTGCCCTAGATGTATTATGGAACACGAGGCAAGATCCCCGGAGTCGGCCCAGACGGGAAGCCCCAGCAACGCGGCAAGCATCCCACAGACGGCCCGGACGGGAACCCCCAGCAACGCGTGTGTGGTTGCAGTCAAGCTACCGGACTTTTGGCAGCACAACCTGCGCTCTTGGTTCCACCATACCGAGGCCCAGTTCGCCCTCCGGGGAATAACGGCAGACGACACCAAGTTTTACCATGTGGTTGCAGCGCTGGACGCTCGCACAGCTCAGCAGGTAGCGAGCCTGCTCGACCAGCCCACGGCAGATACGAGACTCTCAAAGCGGTGCTGACCCGGCGCTACACGCTTTCAGACTGTGAGAGAGCAGAGAGGCTCCTGAGGCGTTCCGAGTTAGGAGATGGTTCGGCCATTGATCTGATGGAGAAGATGTTGGCGTTAATGGGCATGGACGACGGGCATTTTCTGTTTGCCCACCTTTTCCTCCGGAACCTTCCAACAGAGGCGAGAGCGGTCCTGGCCAATTCACTGTTGCTGGCTGCGCGTGACTACCGTGCGCTAGCCCAGGAGACAGACCGGATCATCCTCACCACCAGAGCCCTCACAGTGAACGCGGTGGCATCAGAACCCAGCGAGACGACCAGAGGAGGCGAGGAGCCACCGACGGAAGCGGCAGCGGGGTCCGAGGAGCGCCAGAGAAACACGCTCTGCTTCTACCACCGCCGTTTTGGAGGGAACGCACGCAGATATGCGCCACCGTGCCAATTTAAGCGCTCGGGAAATGCCAGGGCTGGCAGTCGGTAGCAGCTGCGACTGCTGGCGAAGAGAACAAACTGCTCTACGTGACGGACTCGCGCTTAGGGAGGCGTTTCCTCGTAGACACCGGAGCCCAGAAGAGCATCATCCTGCCGACCTACGCCGACCGGCTGGCAGGACCTAGCGGCCCCGGGCTGGTGGCAGTAAACGGCTCAGACATTAAGACCTTTGGTGAGAGAACACTGGCTTTATCTCTACACTGCCGCACATACGAGTGGACTTTTGTCATAGCAGCACTGAGTTTCCCGATCCTGGGAGCTGATTTTCTGTGTGCGCATGGTTTACTAGTTGATGTTGCTAACAAGCGCCTGGTTAATGCACTGTCTTTTGACTCTCTCCCCTGTACAGCTCGAGGGGCCGGGCCAGTAACACAAGCCAACGTCACAGCTCCAGGCGGTAAGTTCCACACACTGCTCACTCAGTTCCCAGCACTCACGGTCCCGACATTTTCAGCGGCCATCGCTAAATACGGGGTGGAGCACTTTATCACCACCACCAGGCCGCCTGTTTTCGCACGACCTTGGCGCTTGGATGCAGCTAAATTGGCCATAGCGCGTGAGGAGTTCGCCAACCTGGAAAGGTTGGGCATCATCAGGCGATCGAACAGCCCATCGGCATCCCCGCTACACATGGTCCCTAAGGCTGAGGGGTCGTGGCAACCGTGCGGCGATTTCCGCAGGTTGAATAACGCCACAGCACACGACCGCTACCCGATTCCCCACATTCAGGATTTTTCCGTTCACCTCGCCGGAGCACGCATTTTTTCCAAAATAGACCTGGTCCACGGTTACCACCAGGTCCCAGTGCGCGCTGAGGACATACCCAAAACAGCCGTAATAACTCCGTTCGGTTTGTTCGAGTTTCTGCGCATGCCATTCGGGTTAAAAGGAGCGGCACAGACGTTCCAGCGCATGATGGACGCGGTGCTGCTCGATCTCCCGTTTGTGTTCGTCTACCTGGATGATGTCCTGGTAGCCAGTGCGTCCGAAGACGAACACGTAACCCACCTCAGGATGGTTTTCCAGAGGTTGGAGGAGCACAGGTTAATAATCAACCCCGCGAAGTGCCAGTTCGGCGTGACGGGGATTGATTTTTTGGGGCACCGTATCTCACCGGAGGGAACGACACCCTTGCCCGACAAAGTGCACACTGTGGCGAACTTTCCCCGGCCTCAGACGGTCAGGGCACTGCAGGAATTTCTGGGGATGGTTAACTTTTATAACTGTTTTCTCCCCCGCGCAGCTCAACTCATGCAGCCATTGTACGCCGCGCTCAAGAGACGGAAACCCGCGGATGGAGTCAAATGGACTCCGAAGCGGGAGCATGCGTTCTCTGAGGTGAAAGCAGCCCTGGCAAACACCGCACTGTTGGCGCACCCAGACCCGGCAGCCCAGATAGCGCTCACTACCGATGCCTCGGATGTGGCCATAGGGGCCGTTGTGGAGCAACGTGTCGCCGGTTCTTGGCAGCCGCTCGCTTTTTTCAGCAGGGTTTTGCGCGACAGTGAGCGTAAATACAGCGCGTTCGACAGGGAGTTGCTGGCTGTCCACCTGGCCATACGCCACTTCCAGTTCTGGCTGGAAGGGCGCAGCTTCACCGCGTTCGTGGACCACAAGCCGCTGACGTCCGCGATGGCCAAGGTTTCGGAACCATGGTCGGGCCGGCAGCAGATACAGCTGGCTGCAATCTCGGAGTTTACGACCGATATTCAGCATGTGTCGAGTAAACTGAATGTGGTGGTGGACTGCCTCTCGCGCGCGGTTGTGGCCCCGGTCTGCGTAGGGATAGATTATACAGCCATGGCCGCAGAGCAGATTGGCGATATGGACGTGCGCGCGCTCCAGTCTGAACCAACAGGGTTAAGGCTGGAGAGCAGAGTACTACAAGACGTCAGCCCTCCCCTAATCTGCGATGTCTCCACGGGACGCCCGCGCCCGGTGGTCCCGGTCACGTGGCGCCGCCGCGTGTTTGAGTCAGTTCACATTTTGACGCACCCAGGAGTGCACGCGTCAGTCAAAATGGTGGGAGTGAAATTCGTGTGGCCAGGCCTGCGCAAACAAGTGAAAGAGTGGGCGGCAGCCTGCGTAGCGTGCCAACGAGCCAAAGTGCACAGACACACGAAGGCTCCTTTGGAGCCGTTTAGTATACCGGCTAAAAGATTCGACCACGTTCACATGGGCCCCCTCCCGCCGTTGCAGGGGTGCACGCACCTTCTGACAGTGGTGGACCGCACCACACGCTGGCCAGAAGCAGTCCCGCTGGCGGCAACCACGTCCGCGGATGTGGCGCGCGCTTTTTTGACAACATGGGTTGCACGTTTTGGGATCCCGTCGGACATTACGTCCGATAGGGGCCCTCAGTTTGTTTCCGAACTTTGGTCCGCGATGGCCCGCAGCGTGGGTGTTGCAGTTCCCCGCACAACCGCGTACAACCCACAGGCAAATGGGTTATGCGAGCGTTTTCACAGGTCACTGAAAGCAGCACTCAGGGCTTCACTGACTGATGCAAATTGGGTGGGCCGGTTGCCGTGGGTTTTATTGGGGTTGCGTTCCGCACCAAAAGAGGATTTGGAGGCTTCCCCAGCGGAGCTTGTTTTTTCTCAGCCACTGCGGCTAGTGCAGACACAGGCACACTGCCCGGCCCGGCCCACCACTGTTTTCCACGTGCTTTTGTGCCAAAAACTTTGAAGAACGCGGAGTTCGTGTTCGTCAGACACGATGCCCACCGCCCGCCATTGCGCCCACCCTATGATGGCCCGTTCAGAGTGCTGGAAACAGGGGACAAGCATTTTTTGCTAGACTTGGGGGGTCGTCGGGAGAAAATATGTATAGACAGACTTAAGCCTGCCTTTGTAGTGGCGGACGAGCAAGTGCTGCTGGCCCGGGCCCCTTTGCGTGGAAGACCCCCACTGAGGACTCCCCAGGCAAAGGATTCACCAGGACAGCCACACGGGCAAAGTGGTTTTCCTCCCCCCCTCGCCATGGCCCACCCGCAGTCAGACACACGTCCAGCAGCCCCCCGCCAGCACAGAGACCCCTGTTACAGCAGATATGGGAGGAGACTGAAGCCCAAAAGACGTTGTGACTGAAACTCTGTCTGGAGGGGGTGGGGGGGGTGGGGGTGTAGCAGACACAAAATGCATATTGTAGAGTTGTAGAAGCTTGGTCGAGTCAGACAGCGTCTCAGTCAGGAAGCAAAGGGTAAACAGTAGTCGGGGAGGGTTTAAGGGCGAATGTATTGTGATGTTGGATGTCATGCAGTGTGATATGGAATGTCACGTAGATGTGAGATGAGCAGTGGGGATATAAAGGAGAACCGTGCTTGAATGCTTTCATGCTTTTCTGTGTAAGAATGATGAGAGAGTGTTAATAAATTTCATCTGTTCGTAAACTGGCCTCATCACATCCCACACTCTCCACAATGGGAAATAAATGGAAAGACACTTTCCCACTTTCATCTTCTGCCAGTGTACAAACCCTTAGTACACAGACAACCTCCAGTCATGCGCACGGTGAAGTTATGGTCTGAGGAGGCAATGGACACACTAAAGGACTGTTTTGAAATCACTGCCTGGGAGCAGCTCTGCGATCCACATGGTGAGGACATCGATGGCTTCACTCACACCATCACGGACTACATCGGCTTCTGTGTGGACAACATCATACCCACCAAGACCATATGGTGTTGCTCGAACAACAAACCCTGGATCAACCCTGAGATAAAAACACTTCTGAGAGAGAAGAAGAGGATCTTCAGGTCGGGGAACAGGGAGATGCTGAAGTCCATACAGAGGGAGCTGAGGAGGAAGATCAGAGAAGGCAAGGACAGCTTCAGGAAGAAGATGGAAGACAAGCTGCAACAGAGCGACATCAGTGGGATCTGGAGAAACCTTAAAACCATTTCTGGGCTCCAGAATACCTCCCCCCAGGCCACGGGGGGCAGGGAGTGGGCGAACAATCTGAACCTGTTTTTTAATAGGTTTGACCAATCGCCCTCCCCCCCGACTGCACAACAAACACTGCTGCCTCTAAAGTCATCGAGACCTGCTGTCCACACCCCACTCCACCAACACCCCCCCACTCCTAGCACACAGCCCCCCAACCTGACCCTCACTAAGACCCAGGTGAGGACGGAGCTGAGGAAGATCAAGGCGAGGAAGGCGTCGGGACCGGACGGCATCAGCGCAAAGCTCCTCAAGTCCTGTGCAGACCAGCTGTGTGGGATTGTGGAGCACATCTTCAACCTGAGTCTGAAGCTGGGGAGGGTACTACAGTTGTGAAAAACATCTTGTGTGGTACCTGTACCAACGACTTCCCACCCCAAAGATCTGAACAGCTACAGACCAGTGGCCCTGACGTCTCACATGATGAAGACCCTGGAGAGACTGCTCCTTGCTCACCTCCGCCCCCTGGTGGGACAAGCGATGGATCCACTCCAGTTCGCCTACCAGCATGGCATTGGGGTGGAGGATGCAGTGATCTTCCTTCTTCACTGTTCTCTGTCCCACCTGGAGAAGCCCGGGAATGCGGTGAGGATCATGTTCTTTAACTTCTCCAGTGCTTTCAACACCATTCAACCGATGATCCTGAAGGACAAGCTGCTGTGCGCAGGGGTGGACCAGCACCTGTCATCATGGATCCTGGACTACCTCACTAACCGGCCACAGTTTGTAAGAACCCGAGATTGTGTGTCTGACACGATCATCGGTAGCACGGGGGCCCCCCCAGGGAACAGTTTTGGCTCCCTTCCTGTTCACCCTTTATACTGTGGACTTCTCACACAACACAACACACTGCCATCTACAGAAGTTCTCTGACGACTCTGTAATCGTCGGCCTCATCTCCAACGGAGATGAAGCTGAGTACAGAGGACTTATCCAGGACTTCGTGGACTGGTGCCATCGGAACTGCCTCCAGATCAACGTGAGGAAAACTAAGGAGCTGGTGGTGGACTGCCGCAGGCAAGGACAACCCCTCACAGCACCAGTAAACATACAGGGAACAGACATTGAGATGGTGACATCCTACAAGTACCTTGGTGTTCATCTGAACAATAAACTAGACTGGTCACACAATACCGACGCACTCTACAAGAAGGGACAGCACAGGCTGTTCCTACTGAGGAGGCTCAGGTCTTTTGGTGTACAAGGGGCGCTGCTGAAGACATTCTACAACACGGTGGTGGCATCAGCCATCACTTTTGGAGTGGTCTGCTGGGGCAACGGCATTACAGCAGCCGATAGGAAGAGACTGAACAAACTGATCAAGAAAGCTAGCTCTGTCCTGGGGCAACGCCTTGACCCAGTGGAGGAGATAGGAGAGAGAAGGATGGTGGCTAAACTGTCATCTCTGCTGGAGTCCGAGTCCCACCCTATGCAGGACATATTGAACGCACTGAGGAGCTCATTTAGCAGTACGACTACATCGTCCTATTTGCACAACCGAGAGGTTTCGCAGGTCCTTCCTACCTACAGCTGTCAGACTGTATAACCTAAGCAGGGCTGCTCGCAGAGATAGCAAAAAACGTGACGACCTAATAGTATTGAATGCAAAAGACGCAACAGATTTACACAAATGGTCCCCTCCAGTATACAACTAGGACAATATCAGTCGCTACGGAGGGTGACAATATGTATGGGTACAAATTCATACTATGTAGGATAACTAAGTAGACGGTTATGCTGTTTATTCCATCTTGCTACAATGCTCCGCACTTTGTATATATATTTATACATTTATGTGTATGTATGTATATCCACTGCTCTTATTTATATTTTTCGTATCTTCTTAATTATTGCTCTGAGTGTTGCTATCCCTGTGCTGTTGCAATCCTGGAATTTCCCCATTGTGGGACTAATAAAGGCTTATCTTATCTTATCTTATCTTATGTAATAAAAAATAGAAGGAAAATGTTGGCTTAGGAATTCAAACTATTTCAAACATTGGCTTCATTTGCTCACAAATCCACAGTAACGGTGGTATACAAACTAAAGACTAATGTTACATCTCATTAATGTTAAAGTTTCATAGGAAAAATATGCAATTTTGATGAAAAAAATTTATTTTTAGAGGTTTGTTTGACCCAGACAGGATGATCTCAAGTTAGTTTGAATGAGATTTTCTTACTGCACAGGGTTTTACCGTTGATTTTCCATGTAGCCTAATCACATTTGTTTTTGTATCTACCTCTTCAGCCAGCCCTTAAAGTTGGATATAGATCTAATCTTGGCAGAATAGCAAATGCTTACAGTACAGAGCACATGAGAAGGCAGATGAAGCAGCACTACCTCAATGTACTGCATACATGCATTCATTCAGGTGAGTACTCACCTGCCTGACACATAAGTAGATTGACCATTGTGAGACATCTCACAGTTGTCTGTTTCTTCTAGGCCAGCATGATGGCTGCAGGAGCAAGTATGGAGGTCACCAGCTGCACAGAGGGAGTAATATATTCACAAAAGACCCAGAGAAGGATGTGACATGGGGAAATAAGACACAGAAACAAATTAAAAGAAGCGATGGGACTGACTCTACTATCACACTCCCCAAAATTGTAAACAGATGACTGTATTATAGCAAATATTTGAGTTTTGTGACACTGAATGCTTAACATCAGTAGAGAAATTACATTTTAGTTTTAGAGTGTTTGTTACGGGTCCCGGGAAGGTGACCACAATAACAAAAAGAAATAGTTTTAAAGCGTGAAAAGACGTGATCCTTCGCGTCTGCTCTTGGGTCTGTAAAATACAAAAAGAGTCTTTGAAAGACAGAACACAGGACCACTCGTGTCTTTCTCCAGATAGTACTCTTATTTCATTTTCATTTTCATTTACAGGCAGCATCACATTTTGTGCTTTATATGTCATCTTCTTTTACATACTGTAAATAATGTTCTTTTTCCCTCAGTCACACAGTGCATAAACTACACTACATCTGACATCTCAAATTTACATACTTCACAAATCACAATTTACTTATACAGGACCTTCAATTACTAGACTGACTCCCATTAATTAGGACAAAACATAGGACTTAACTATGACCTTAGGCTAGTTTAGACATTGCACTTAGATTAGCTGACCTGGACTTAACAAATTATTTTACAAACTTGACAATAGGCAAATATACACAGGACACACTCTGACTATTAATTAGCATCAGGAGACTTTTACATTCACACGGAGCAAAATATACTTGTATTGAGTAAAACATTTTATGTGAGCTAACCGTCTTTCCCAAAGCTAAATTTGACTGGCGCGAAACCGCTACCGCGATGCGGCTCGCCTTTGATCTCCGGCGCCAACTGCAGCCTGAACTTGTATAAAACTTATCAAAACGCCACACCAACATCACAGTATTACTCGTCGCGACACACAGAAATAACACGGAGCTTAAGGCTCTTATTTATGGCATTTTTAACCAAATACTGACCTGTAAAATACAAAAAGAGTCTTTGAAAGACAGAACACAGGACCACTCGTGTCTTTCTCCAGATAGTACTAAAGGGGGGGCCGGAAGTGCACCCTATTTGTTTACCTGGGGTGGAACGACCGCAGTGCCTAAGGTTCCGCTGCTTACTCTTAAATATTTATACAGGGCTACATATCAAATGTTAATATTATTGATCGTCCACAATCTCAAAATATATTTAGATACTCTTAAAATAAAAATAAAATGACAGTCTCTCTGTATTATTTCCAAATGTGGTGCCCTATTTGGGTGTACCACACGCTCCCCAACAACAAAAGTGGCTCCTGACACTTAACAGTAACAAATCAAAATCTCAACACTATTAAAGTCTCTATTCAAAAGTCTCTGGAACGTCTTTCTTTTCATCTTCAGGTATTATCCAAGATCTGATTAGTTTAATAGCAAGGAATAGCATACTGACATGGCAAGTAGTTAGAGGTGAAAGAAGGAAGATAAAAAGGTTGAGGATAGAAAGGAGGGTAACACATAAAAGGATATGGTGTTGACTGCTGGACACTGACAGTGTTCACCGACGGACGAGTCTGGAAGGCTGGCTGGCCCAGGGACGGATAGGTGAACACCATGTTGGGTCGTCTCTGTCTGGTGGACTGCCTCAGACGTGGTGGTGACTCAGGACGACGGTCTGGCTCTGGACTGGGCACCAGCTCAGGATGAGCTGCAGGTCCGGGACTAGGAGCAGGAACATCTTGGTGGATATGAAGCACTTCCCCGTCGTCGTCTGGTTGAAGTTGGTCCACGTTTTGTTCGCTTTCCCTTTGTATTTCTTGTCCTTCTTCCGTAATATTGTCTCTTTCTTGTTCAGGTTGAATAGGAACTTGTACTTGTCTTTGCTGTGTTGTTCCCCGTCTTCTTTGTGACTCACATTGGACTTGGTCAACTGGACGTTGACTTTCTTGCAGGTGTCTAGGAACACAAAACCAATAGAGGGGTTCGTCTTCTTCCGAATCACTCGCCTCAGGACTGTTTGACTTTTCCAGTGTGTTTTGTCTTATATCGGTAGGTCTGTTGTTTCTCTTTTGTGACTTGGCAACTGGACTTTGAACGATGTCGACTGGTAAGTCGTTGACTTGGAGAAGCAAGTTTCTGTGCAGGGTACGGATGGGACGACTTCCTGTCTCTGGACTTACTTTGTAGACGGGGTTGTCTCCAACCTGCTCCCTCACGATGTAGACTGTTTGTTCCCAGTAGGGCCTTAGCTTGCCAGGTCCACCTCTTTCACCCAGGTTCCGCACAAGCACTCTGTCTCCTACTTGCAGGACTACACCTCTACATCGTTTGTCATAGTTTGTCTTTCCTTTAGAGCTTGACTGTTGACTGTTTGCACTTGCGATCCTGTACGCCTCTGTCATTTTCCCTTTCCATTTCTGAGCGTATCCATGGGCTGTCTCTGTGTCTTCTTCTGTCATGAGGCCAAAGAGAAGGTCTACTGGGAGGCGAGGATGTCTGCCGTACAACAGGAAGTATGGAGAAAAACCAGTGGCCTCATGCTTAGTGCAGTTGTAAGCATGGATGGTGTGAGGTAAGTGTTCCTTCCAGTTTAGTTTCTCTTTCTCTCTCAATGTACGTAGCATCTGCAACAAGGTCCGATTCAGCCTTTCGACCGGGTTACCTTGGGGGTGGTAGGGAGAAGTCCTTGAGTGGCCAACACCTGCTAGCTCTCTGAGGGACTTGAATAACTCGTTCTCAAATTCCCGACCCTGATCGTGATGAAGCTTGGAGGGGTAGCCGAATCTTGGAATGAAATCATTGAAGAGGCGGTCTGCTGCTGTCTTTGCGGCCTTGTTCTTGGTGGGGTAGGCTTGTGCAAACCTGGTGAAATGGTCGACTACCACCAAGATGTATTCAAACCCGCCTTTACAGGACTCTAGGTGCAGGAAATCGATGCATACTAACTCGAGTGGGAAGTTGGATGTTATACTGCCCATGGGTGCTCTCTCATGCGTTGCTGGCTTTTTCTGTTTTATGCATGGGCACTTCCTGGTGACATACTCCTCGATCTCTCGCTTCATGAAAGGCCAGTAGAATCGCTCACGGGCTAAGCTCAAGACTTTCTCCACACCGACATGGCCCATGTTGTTATGGAGATGGGTGAGAGCTACTTGTCTGTAGACAGCGGGCAGAACTAGCTGCTTGCGTTCTGCGGTTTTCCTATAGAGAAGGCCATTTTCAATGCGCATCCGACTCCACTCTCTCAACAGTCTCTTTGTGCTTATGTCAAGCTTGGCTTTGTCGTCTTCAGTTGGTGTCATATCTTTTTCTTTCATCTCCATGACTTTCCCGATGGCTGGATCTGCTCTTTGTTCTTGGACTAGTTTATCGTGGCCGATGAAATGCAGTGGCTCCTTGAGGGGTGAACTTGGTGAAGCAAGGCTGAGGGCTGCAATCCATGCTACATCACCTTGCTTGGCTCTTCTGCTCCCTTCCCATACTGCACCAACGGCTTCCTCTGACAGTTCTCCTGTACACTCTTGCATGAAGGCTTCAATGTTGAGTGGACAACGGGATAATACATCAGCGTCAATGTTTGTTTTTCCGGGGCGATATTTTATGTCAAAGTGGAAATCTGCGAGCTGTCCCACCCAACGATGCCCTACGGCGTTGAGCTTTGCAGTGCTGAGGACATACGTCAAGGGGTTATTGTCCGTAAAAACTGTGAAACTTGGGGCATAATAGAGATAGTCTCTGAACTTGTCGCAAACTGCCCACTTGAGGGCGAGAAACTCTAGTTTTCCACTGTGCAAGTGGTAGTTTTGCTCGGCAGGTGTTAGTGTGCGTGACCCGTACCCAATCACTCTCATCTTATTGTCTTGGTTTTGATACAGGACCGCGCCAAGGCCTTTCTGGGACGCGTCCGTGTGGAGTACGAAGGGCTGGGTGAAGTCAGGATACGCTAACACAGGTGGCTGGGTCAACATGTCAATCAAGCGCTCAAGGGTCTCTTGGTGTTCCTTGTCCCATTTCACTGGAGCTCGGGAAGACTGCTGTGGGTACTTTGCTCTGCCCTTGGATGGCTTGGACGGCAGTGTGTCAGACTTTACCTGGAGCAAGTCGTACAGGGGTTTGGCAATGCGCGAGAAGTCCTGCACATACGTCCGATAATAGCTCAGGAACCCCAAAAGTTGTCTGACTTCTCCAACTATTTGTGGCCTTCTGTGTTTGAGTGCCTGCACAGCTTCGATGTCCTTGGGGTCCACCCTCACTCCATCTTCTGACACCAGGCGACCGACATACCGAACCTCTCTGCGGAATAACTCACACTTCTCAGGCTTCAGCTTCGCCCCGTGGCGTTGCAAAGCTTGGAGAACTTTCCTCAGCACTTGGACATGTTCATTAAATGACTTGGAAAAACAGAGCACATCATCAAGGTAGGGTATGCAGCACTCATCACGGAGCGTGTCCAGCATTTCTTCCATGCTCCGCTGAAAGGCTGCGGGTGCGTTGGACAGCCCGAAGGGTATTCTCACCCATTCGTAGAGACCCCACGGGGTGGTGAATGCAGTCAGGTACCTTGAGCCCTCTGCGATGAAACCTTGATGGTAAGCTTTACCCTGGTCCAGGATCGAGAACCAGCTGTAACCACCGAGGGAGTCGGTGAGGTCCTGGATCCGGGGAAGCGGGTGTCTGTCGGGCACTGTTTTGTTGTTTAGGAGGCGGTAATCAATACACAGACGTAAAGATCCGTCCTTCTTCCTGACACAGATAACTGGGGCTGCGTAGGGTGACTGAGACTTTACGATCCATCCCTTCACTATCAGTTCCTGAATGTACTCTTTTACTTCCCTATACAGGGGCTTGGGGATGGAGGCGTAAGCTCTCTGAACTGGCGTGTCATCTTTGAGTCTGATTTCCATTTGCAAAGAAGGGATACAGCCAATATCAGTGCTATCGCGAGAGAATGCCTCGCACTCTTCCATCAGAACCTTTTCGACTGACTTTTGCTGATCTGGGCTTAGATGACTGAGATCGACCGGTGGCAACCAAGGCTCGGCAGGAGAGTCACCTTGGGCGGTCTTACTTAGTACCTCTGCTGTAGTTGCTGATGTCAGTATGGGCTGGGTTTCTGGTGGCTCTAGTGTATCAGTTTCAATGACTTTGGCGACATGTTCGATGGTGCCTAGGGCTGTTCTTTTCGGCAGGATTACTTCATGTTTGGAATGGTTGGAGATGGGGACCTTTACAAAAGGTCTTTGGGAATTGTTAATCTCCAAAAGTCCTTCCCCCACACTCAAATTTCTCAAAGCAATGTTCTCTTCAGCAGGTTCGTAAAGTACAAGAGGGTCAGAGATGTCAAAGTTCTGGGGCACCCTGCAACATATTTGTACTGCTTTGCCAGCTGGGATAATCATGTTGTCTTTACCGACTCTGAGTGTAACAGGATCACAGTCAGTTCTTTGCGGCACTTGAATGAAGTTTACCATGGCCACTACCTGGTCTTCGTCCATTCCAAGAGCTCTGCGCAGTAGACTATATAGTACTGTACTGGCTTCCTCATCTGTCCCTTGGCCTTGTATAATCGCTCCCAGCACATTAGCTCCAACTAGTGGTTGGTTCAGTGACAGCTTACTGACTAGGAATGGCGCTTGTGCAGTGAGATTGGGATCTTCGTGACCCGCTAAAGTGACTGTAAGCTCGACCCATCCGTCATATGGGACTGCTTGGCCATTAACTGCATAAACCTCAAGCTCGTCGTTCAGCAGATCTTGGAGTGGTCTTACCACAGTGTTGGGTATGTGCTTTTTGACCCATTGCCTGTCAACTATACTCACTTGTGAGCCAGAGTCAAACAGCACTGTCGCAGGGTAACCACCGATTAGACATTTCAGCAGACTTTTCTTGCCGACAAGGGGAGCTTGGTATTTGGTGGCACTCTGACAGGAGGGAATCTGACCTTTCCTTCTGTTGCATTTGACCTGCTTTCTCGGCTGCTTGCTCTGGTGCCTGGGGCACGGAGTTGAAGCTTCGGTAGAGGAAGAGTTTACTGGCTGGGACTTTGGCTCTGTACCGATCTCTGGCTGTCCCTTGACAGAGACCGATTCCCGTTTCCCTGATTCTTGGGTCGCTTCAGACATCCGACTGCTCTGTGTCCCGACTCACTGCATACAAAGCAATGACTGCACTCCTGTAAGCTTTGTTCAGTACATTTCGGACAGAGATAGGTTTTCTTTTGGTTAGCTGGAGGCTGAGAATGCTGAGGGGAGGAGTTTACAGCTTTCTGTTCCATGAAAGTTGCCACCATCTTGGTTAGAGTCTCTACTTGTGCAGCGAGTTGTTTGATTGTCTGTGAGGCTTGTTGGTCTTTGGCTGTCGTGTCCCTTGTTGCAATCACAGCGCTATGTGCTGACTTCTGACGAGGGGTTTGCCCTAACCTTCGCTGGTGCTCATTCTCATCACTGATAATCTTTGTGACCTCACTAAGAATCTCTTCATCTGTTACATTGTTGTTTGATGTAAGAGGTCTTAGTCGTTGCCGCAAGTCTGCATACTTCACTCCCAGACCTTGATAGACTGTGTGCAGAAACACTTCCTGGATTGTCCTTGGGTCATACGAGATGTCTGCAGTGGCTTGTTTTGACTGAAAGATGAGTTTCTGTTTGAGCCCAATCATGCGATATAGGAATTGCTGAGGGGACTCCTGCTCAGTTTGTCGGGCGCACATTAACTCCTGGAACATCTCTGTTGTTGCCTTTTCTCCAAGGTGGGATCGGAGAAAGCCCTGAAGTTCAGAAAGAACCAGTTCATCTTTGAGCATGAGCATGTCCCTGAACGTGCCAGGCTTTACAATTCTCAGTACCCCCCTCATGACCTCTGCTTCAGAAAATCCTTCTTTTAATCCTTCATTGATCTGTCTCATGAGACTGTTATAATTGATTTCAGAGCTGTTGTCTCCAATTTGTCCTCCAAAAGCCTTGAATTCTCTCCGAGGCAGGTAGGAAAGGTCTTTGAGAGTGACATGCCTTTCTGGACTTCCTTGTTCCCTTGGCTGCGGTTGTGAGTGGCTCTGACGACTGGGTGCTACAGGTGGTTGGAGTGTCACAACTTCACACAGTCTTAGTCTTTCTCCCAGTGTCTCATATGCTTTCCTCAGTTCCTCTACAGACTCTGCGTTTGCGTTCACACTAACTTGGGTGCCTGGTGGAACAGCAGATGGTGATGGTGGATCTGGCAACATCTTGGATGGATGAGGACTTGACTTGGTTGGTATTGCAGCCTGATCAGCTGAATGCGTGGTGGAGCCACTCGTTTGTATCACTTTAGTGAGCAGGTCATCCAACATCAGCAACTGACTCATTCCCTCATCTTCAAGTTTCAGCAGAGTTGGGGACCGTAGATATGCATTGACATAGTCCATACAGCTCTCATTATCGTCTTCACTGAACTGTGTGTCTTTGTCTCCAGCTGCTAGGCTCTTTGTTAGCTCGAAAAGATCCTTACTTGAGAGGGCAAACAAGCGTCCTCTGATGCTCCATATCAGTTCTTTTCGTGCTGTCGACATGGTACTTTAGCTATCTGTAGTTCGAGTGTTGTATTATTTGTACAGTGACTAGGCTGCGTTTTACCTTCTTGACAGCAGTGCAGTTCCACTTTTGGTTGAAGATCCTTTCTTTCTCTTTGATCTTCCTCCTTGGACACCCACTGACTGACGTGTCTGATGTAGCAGCTTGGCAACCGTTGTCTCGTAGTTCTGGTATCACTGGATCTTCCCTCGATGACTGTAGAGGAGAGATCCCGGACGAGCCCCCACAGTTTGTTACGGGTCCCGGGAAGGTGACCACAATAACAAAAAGAAATAGTTTTAAAGCGTGAAAAGACGTGATCCTTCGCGTCTGCTCTTGGGTCTGTAAAATACAAAAAGAGTCTTTGAAAGACAGAACACAGGACCACTCGTGTCTTTCTCCAGATAGTACTCTTATTTCATTTTCATTTTCATTTACAGGCAGCATCACATTTTGTGCTTTATATGTCATCTTCTTTTACATACTGTAAATAATGTTCTTTTTCCCTCAGTCACACAGTGCATAAACTACACTACATCTGACATCTCAAATTTACATACTTCACAAATCACAATTTACTTATACAGGACCTTCAATTACTAGACTGACTCCCATTAATTAGGACAAAACATAGGACTTAACTATGACCTTAGGCTAGTTTAGACATTGCACTTAGATTAGCTGACCTGGACTTAACAAATTATTTTACAAACTTGACAATAGGCAAATATACACAGGACACACTCTGACTATTAATTAGCATCAGGAGACTTTTACATTCACACGGAGCAAAATATACTTGTATTGAGTAAAACATTTTATGTGAGCTAACCGTCTTTCCCAAAGCTAAATTTGACTGGCGCGAAACCGCTACCGCGATGCGGCTCGCCTTTGATCTCCGGCGCCAACTGCAGCCTGAACTTGTATAAAACTTATCAAAACGCCACACCAACATCACAGTATTACTCGTCGCGACACACAGAAATAACACGGAGCTTAAGGCTCTTATTTATGGCATTTTTAACCAAATACTGACCTGTAAAATACAAAAAGAGTCTTTGAAAGACAGAACACAGGACCACTCGTGTCTTTCTCCAGATAGTACTAAAGGGGGGGCCGGAAGTGCACCCTATTTGTTTACCTGGGGTGGAACGACCGCAGTGCCTAAGGTTCCGCTGCTTACTCTTAAATATTTATACAGGGCTACATATCAAATGTTAATATTATTGATCGTCCACAATCTCAAAATATATTTAGATACTCTTAAAATAAAAATAAAATGACAGTCTCTCTGTATTATTTCCAAATGTGGTGCCCTATTTGGGTGTACCACATATACACCAGTACTTACATCAAAATTAAGTAGTATGATACTCAATATTCAGTCATTTTTGTTGAACAACCCCCTTTACATTTTAAGAGAATTTTTGACTTTGTGTTTTGTGTCTTCTGTGTAGTTGGAGGTTATGATGGTGATGACTCTAATAAAAAATGTTTGGCCTCAGATGAGTGGTTTCCTGTTGGTTATATAGGCTAATATTAAGGAGTTTGCAGTTGATGTCACAAGTCACGTGGATCAACACAGTGGTAGGCAAGTGTTGTGAAAGGAACAGTGACAAATTGTTTATTATGGCATGTAACATTTTATTGAAATATGCAAAATGTCTCATGAAAAAGCATCTGGAGTGTTGTAGAAAGAAAACGGGTGATTAATGGTGGCTCTCACTGCATTGTTCTGCAGAGGCTTGAAGTGAGATGGAAGCTGTCATTCAGCTGAGCAGGTTGCATGCATTTTAATAAAATTTAGTAATTAACAGTTAAAAAGTGCCCAAAAATATGTATAGACAGTTTGTAAATTAAATTGAGGTTATTTTATACTGAAAAGTTGAAGCCGATTAACCCACACTACGATGACAGTGCTCCCGGCAGACCTCACTATTCAGCCTCTCAGTGCTGTTCACCTTTTTATTTTTTCACCTTCATAAGTGTATATTGTATTTAAATTGCATTGCTAGAATATTTTTTCAAGTGAGTGGAGACAGTCATGGACACAGTCAGCAATGATGAGACCGATCTCTTGGAGTGCAGGCTTACCAGCTGGTGTTTTTATGCCAAGAACTGAAGCACACATCTGCCCCACTTCCCAGCAACGGAGCCCTGTTTTAACTATTCACAACAAGAAAATATCCTAAATTTAATGAACACACACAGGCAGCCTCAGCCAGCGGGAGATGGGGAGCGGTGGAAAAAAATCCTGCCAAATTTTGTAGTTGATAATTTATTTAAAATATAGGCAGATACTGTAAATATAAACACCTCGGTTTCAAGGGGGGAATATTCCTCCCCTCTGGCCTAAACGATCACCCCCACCACAGTTCCAAAACAATAAAATAACCTGTCTAATCTCCTGCATTTGCTGATGTGCCTATATGAAAAATATCCGGGGCCAGTCTTACTTTTTCTTTTTTTTTTGAGGTGAATCTGTTTTAAAAAAATGAGGGAACATACAGTGGTGTGAAAAAGTGTTTGCCCCCTTCCTGATTTCTCATTTTTTTGTGTGTTTGTCACACTTAAATGTTTCAGATCATCAAACAAATTTAAATATTAGACAAAAGATAACACAAGTAAACACAAAATGCAGTTTTTAAATGAAGGTGTTTTTTATTATTAAGGGGAAAAAAAATCCAAACCTACATGGCCCTGTGTGAAAAAGTGATTGCCCCCTAAACCTAATAACTGGTTGGGCCACCCTTAGCAGCAACAACTGCAATCAAGCGTTTGCAATAACTGGCAATGAGTCTTTCACAGCGCTGTGGAGGAATTTTGGCCCAGTCATCTTTGCAGAATTGTTGTAATTTAGCCACATTGGAGGGTTTTCGATTATGAACCACCTTTTTAAGGTCATGCCACAGCATCTCAATTGGATTCAGGTCAGGACTTTGACTAGGCCACTCCAGTCTTCATTTTGTTTTTTTGTAAGCCATTCAGAGGTGGACTTGCTGGTGTGTTTGGGATCATTGTCCTGCTGCAGAACCCAAGTGTGCTCCAGCTTGAGGTCACGAACAGATGGCCGGACACTCCCCTTCAGGACTTTTTGGTAGACAGCAGAATTCATGAATCTACCTGTACTTCACTCACATTGCAAATATTTTTCTCGACTGTTTTACAATATTTACTGCTGTTAATAACTACTTAGACAGTGTTCCTCTTGCTATTTTTATGCATGTATAAGGGTCATTGCATTTAAAAAGGTTATACTGTGGAGTGTGTGAATGAAGAGGCAGATTCATGGACAGACGATTTATTACACACTCACATCTCACAAGCACAGAAAAGACTGAATCATTACAGCAAGCTCTCCTCTTTAAGACCAACTCACTCTTCACACGTTTCATGGCATTTCCCATCACACAGCGTGACATTTACATTACACTGCATTCAACCCCCTATGTCCTTGACTCCTTCCTGCAATAACACCAGGAACCACCTGGGCATGGTTCTCCCATGCTTATTCACTGTCTCTGTCTGAGGTGCTAAATAATCTGACTTCCCCAAGGTCCTATACCCCCCCCCCCCCCCAGCATCTTAGACAGAACATCAGTCCACACTCTCTTTTGGCTTCAGTCTCCTCCCATATCTGCTGTAACTGGGGTTTACCGCCTCAGTGGCGCTGCTGTGCCGGTGGGGGGCTGCTGGGGGTGTGTCTGACTGTGGGTGGGTCACGGCGAGGGGGGGGGGGACTTCGGTCTGTCCGTGTGGCTGCCCTGGTGAATCGTTTCCCTGGGGAGCTCCCCGTGGGGGTCTTCCACGCCAAGGGGCCCTAGCCAACAGCACTTGCTCGTCCACCACTACAAAAGCGGGTTTGAGTCTGTCTATGCCAATTTTCTCCCACCTACCCCACAAGTCTAGCAAAAAATGCTTATCCCCTGTTTCCAACACTCTGAACGGTCCATCATAGGGTGGGCGCAATGGAGGGCGGTGGGCGTCTTGTCTGACGAACACAAACTCCGCGTTCTTCAAAGTTTTAGGCACGAAAGCACGCGGAAAACTTTGGTGGGCCAGGCCCGGCAGCATGCCTGTGTTTGCGCTACGCTGCAAAAGCTGAGACGGGGAGCTGTCCGGCACGGGATTATCTGGCAGAAATTCCCCGGGCAGAAGTAGGGGCTGCGCAAAAACAAGCTCTGCCGGAGAAGCTTCCAAATGCTCCTTTGGCGCGGCGCGCAACCCCAATAAAACCCACGGCAACCTGTCCACCCAATTTGCATCCGTCAGTGAAGCCCTGAGTGCTGCTTTCAGTGATCTATGAAAACGCTCACATAACCCATTTGCCTGTGGGTTGTACGCGGTTGTGCGATGAATTGCAACACCCAGGCTGCGGGCCATCGTAGACCAGAGGTCAGAAACAAATTGAGGGCCCCTGTCGGACGTAATGTCCAACGGGACTCCAAAATGCGCCACCCATGCTGTTAAAAAAGCGCGTGCTACGTCCGTGGACGTGGTTGCCGCCAGCGGGACTGCTTCTGGCCAGCGCGTGGTGCGGTCCACCACTGTCAGGAGGTGCGTGCACCCCTGTGATGGCGGGAGGGGGCCCACGAGGTTCACGTGAACATGGTCGAACCTCTTAGCCGGTACACGAAACAGCTCTAAGGAAGCCTTTGTGTGTCTGTGTACCTTGGCTCGTTGGCACGCCAAGCAGGCTGCAGCCCACTCTTTCACTTGTTTGTGTAGGCTCAGCCACACGAACTTCTCTCCCACCATTTTGACTGACGCGCGCACTCCTGGGTGCACCAGAGTGTGAACCGACTCAAACATGCGGCGGCGCCACACGACCGGGACCACCGGATGCGGGCGTCCCGTGGAGACATCGCAGATTAGGGGGGGCATGCCGTCTTGCAGCACCCTGCTCTCCAGCCTTAACTCTGTTGGTCCAGACTGGAGCGCACGCACGTCTGCATCGCTAATCTGCTCTGCGGCCATGGCTGCGTAATCTATCCCCACGTAGACCGGGGCCACCACGGCACACAAGAGGCAGTCCGCCACCACATTCAGTTTACCCGACACATGCTGAATATCGGTAGTAAACTCTGAGATCGCGGCCAGCTGTTTCTGCTGCCGGCCCGACCACGGTTCTGAAACCTTGGCCATCGGAAACGTTAGTGGCTTGTGGTCCACAAACGCGGTGAAGCTGCGCCCTTCCAGCCAGAACTGGAAGTGGTGTATGGCCAGGTGGAAGGCCAGCAACTCCCTGTCGAACACGCTGTATTTACGTTCGCTGTCGCGCAAAGTTCTGCTGAAAAAGGCAAGCGGCTGCCAAGCCCCGGCGACGCGCTGCTCCACGACAGCTCTTATGGCCACGTCTGAAGCGTCGGTGGTGAGCGCTATCCGGGCTGCCGGGTCCGGATGCGCCAGCAGTGCAGCATTTGCCAGGGCTGCTTTATCCTCCGAGAACGCCCGCTCTCGCTGCGGGGTCCATCCGACCCCATCCGCGGGTTTCTGTCTCTTGAGCGTGGTGTACAATGGTTGCATGAGCCGCGCCACGCAGGGAAGGAACGGTTATAAAAGTTCACCATCCCCAAAAATTCCTGCAGCGCCCTGACCGTCTGAGGCCGGGGAAAATCCGCCACGGCGTGCACTTTGTCGGGCAACGGGATCGCTCCTTCCGGAGAGACGCGGTGCCCCAAAAAATCAATCTCCGTCATGCCAAACTGGCATTTCGCCGGGTTGATTATTAACCCGTGGTCCTCCAACCTCCGGAAAACCGTCCTGAGGTGGGTTTCGTGTTCGTCTTCGGACGCACTGGCTACCAGGATATCATCCAGGTAGACGAACACGAACAGGAGATCACGCAGCACTGCATCCATCATGCGCTGGAAACCTTTTAACCCGAATAGCATGCGCAGGAACTCGAATAAACCAAACGGATTTATTACCGCTGTTTTGGGTACGTCCTCCGCGCGCACTGGGACCTGGCGGTAACCGCAGACCAGGTCTATTTTGGAAAAAATGCGTGCTCCGGCGAGGTGAACGGAAAAATCCTGTATGTGGGGAATCGGGTAGCGGTTGTGTGCTGTGGCGTTGTTCAACCTGCGGAAATCACCGCAAGGTCGCCACGAGCCCTCAGCCTTAGGGACCATGTGTAGCGGGGATGCCCATGGGCTGTTTGATCGCCTGATGATGCCCAACCTTTCCAGGTTGGCGAACTCCTCGTGCGCTATGGCCAGTTTATCTGCGTCCAAGCGCCGAGGTCTTGCAAAAATGGGCGGCCCGGTGGTGGTGATAAAGTGCTCCACCCCGTGTTTAGCGATAGCTGCCGAAAACGTCGGGACCATGAGTGCTGGGAACTGAGTGAGCAGTGCGTGGAACTTACCCCCTGGAGCTGTGACGTTGGCTTGTGCTGTTGGCTGGGTCACTCGAGCTATACAGGGGAGAGATTCAAAGGACAGTGCATTAACCAGGCGCCTGTTAGCAACATCCACAAGTAAACCATGCGCACACAGAAAATCAGCGCCCAGGATCGGGCAACACAGTGCTGCTATGATAAAAGTCCACTCGTACGAGCGGCCATGTAGAGTTAAGGCCTGTGTTCTCTCACCGAACGTCTTAATCTCCGAGCTGTTTACTGCCACAAGTCCGGGGCTGCTAGGTCCTGCCAGCCGGTCAGCATAGGACGGCAGGATGATGCTCTTCTGGGCTCCGGTGTCGACGAGGAAGCGTCTCCCCGAGCGCGAGTCCGTCACGTAGAGCAGCTTGTTCTCTTCACCGGCGGTCGCAGCTGCTACCAACTGCCGGCCTTGACGTTTCCTGAGCGCTTGAACTGGTATGGTGACGCACATCTGCACGCGTTGTCTCCGAAGCATCGGTGGTAGAAGCAGAGCGTGTCTCTCTGGTGCTCCTTGGCCCCCGCTGCCACTACCGTCGGTGGCTTCTCGCCTCCTCTGGTCGTCTCGCTGGGCTCCGCTGCCGCCGCGTTGACAGTGATCGCCCTGATGGTGAGGATGATCCTGTCTGCCTCCTGGGCTAGCGCACGGTAGTCACGCGCGGCCAGCAACAGCGAATTGGCCAGAACCACTCTCGCCTCTGTTGGAAGGTTCCGGAGGAAAAGGTGGGCAAACAGAAAGTGCCCGTCGTCCGTGCCCATTAACGCCAGCATCTTCTCCATCAGGTCGACGGCCGAACCATCTCCTAACTCGGTCCACCCCAGGAGCCTCTCCGCTCTCTCACATTCCGAGAGCGTGTAGCGCCGGGTCAGCGCAGCCTTGAGTGCCTCATATTTGTTGTGGGCTGGAGGCTGATCGAGCAGGCTCGCTACCTGCTGGGCTGTGCGAGCGTCCAGCGCTGCTACCACATGGTAGAACTTGGGTCGTCTGCCGTTACTCCCCGGAGGGCGAACTGGGCCTCGGCGTGGTGGAACCAAGAGCGCGGGTTGTGCTGCCAAAAGTCCGGTAGCTTGACTGAAACCGCGCACACGTTGCTGGGGGCTCCAGTCCGGGCTGTCTGTGGGATGGCTGCTGCATCGCTGGGGCTTCCCGACTGGGCCGGCTCCAGGGTTCTTGCCTCGCGTTCCATAATTCGTCTAGGGTCACCAGTGTGGAGTGTGTGAATGAAGAGGCGGATTCATGGACAGACGATTTATTACACACTCACATCTCACAAGCACAGAAAAGACTGAATCATTACAGCAAGCTCTCCTCTTTAAGCCCAACTCACTCTTCACACGTTTCATGGCATTTCCCATCACACAGCATGACATTTACATTACACTGCATTCAACCCCCTATGTCCTTGACTCCTTCCTGCTATAACGCCAGGAACCCCCTGGGCATTGTTTTCCCATGCTTATTCACTGTCTCTGTCTGAGGTGCTAAGTAATCTGACTTCCCCAAGGTCCTATAATACATTTAATTCAACTACATTTTAGCATGCAATAATCAAATTTGATCATATTAAACATAATTGTCCAACTACAAAATTGTGGCTAGTGAAAAGGCTGAGTGGCTAGCTAACTTTGGAAAATCACTAGCCACAGTGACTGCTGACATGAAAGCAATATTGCTCTGCAGTAACTATCCTCAACAAGCAGCGGGTGCTACCGTGAGCTTCTCCCCATCCCAAAGCACTCACAAGCGGTCAGTCTCACAGTAGCCTCGTGCAGCAGTTAGTTACAGTCGGAGAGGAGACCTACACCCATGCCACTCACGTCCAGACTGCAAATGAATTGCACCTGCACCCCCCACCCACCCCCATCGATGTAAATGTTTCTTCACTGTCAGTGTCACACTAATAAATCACTGCATTTGACTAACAGCCTCAGTCACATATTCACTTCGTTGACTGTGTCTGTGACATAAGCTAAACATCTAGCAGCTAGTTTGTCATGTCGCAGTCTAAACTGCATGCTCAAAAATACAGAAAGGAGTGGGAATCAAACCCTGAATACAAAGGCTGGTTGAAGCCATTTATTGGAGATGATACATAAGTGATGGTGTAGCACCTTGGGGGAGTCAGATTATTTAGCATCTCAGACAGGAGACAGTGGATAAGCATGGGAGAACAATGCTCAGGAGGTTCCTGGCGAGATAGCAGGAAGGAGTCAAGGACGCAGGGGATTGAATGCAGTGTAATGCAAATGTCATGTTGTGTGTGGAGAAATGCCATGAAACTTTGAGGAGTGATTTGGGTAAAAGAAGAGTGCCTGCTGAAATGTGTCATTCTGTTCTGTGCTTGAAAGATGTGAAGTGTGTAATAAACCGTCTGTCGTGAATATGTCTCTTATTTTACACACTCCACACTGGTGACCCAAGACGTATTATGGAACACGAGGCAAGAACCCCGGAGACAGCCCGGACTGGAACCCCCAGCCACGCGTGTGCGGTTTCAGTCAAGCTACCGGACTTCTGGCAGCACAACCCGCGCTCTTGGTTCCACCACACCGAGGCCCAGTTCACCCTCCGGGGAGTAACGGCAGACGACACCAGATTCTACCATGCGGTCGCAGCGCTGGACGCCCGCACAGCTCAGCAGGTAGCGAGTCTGCTCGATCAGCCGCCAGCCCGCAACAAATATGAGGCGCTCAAGGCTACACTCATCCAGCGCTACACGCTTTCGGAATGTGAGAGAGCGGAGAGGCTCCTGAGATGGACCGAGTTAGGAGATGGTTCAGCCGTCGACCTGATGGAGAAGATGCTGCCGGTAATGGGCACGGACGACGGGCACTTTCTGTTTGCCCAACTTTTCCTCCGGAACCTTCCAATGGTGGCGAGAGCGGTTCTGGCCAATTCGCCGTTGCTGGCCACGCGGGACTACCGTGCCCTAGCCCAGGAGGCAGACCGGATCATCATCACCACCAGGCGATCACAGTCAACGCGGCAGTGGCGGAGCCCAGCGAGACGACCAGAGGAGGCGAGGATCCACCGACGGTAGCAGCAGCGGGGGCCAAGGAGCGCCAGAGAGACACGCTCTGCTTCTACCACCGCCGCTTCGGAGAGAACGCACGCAGATGTGCGCCACTGTGCCAATTCAAGCGCTCGGGAAAATGCCGAGGCCAATGGTCGGTAGCAGCTGCGACCCTCGGTGAAGAGAACAAGCTGCTCTACATGACGGACGCACGCTCGGGGAGGCATTTCCTCGTGGACACCGGAGCCCAGAAGAGCTTCATCCTGCCGACCTACGCCGACTGGCTGGCAGGACCTAGCAGCCCTGAGATGTTGGCAGCAAACGGCTCAGAAATTAAGACCTTTGGTGAGAGGACACTGATCTTATCTCTACACGGCCGTACATACGAGTGGACTTTTGTCGTAGCAGCACTGAATTACCATATCCTGGGGGCTGATTTTCTGTTTGCACATGGTTTACTGGTCAATGTTGCTAACAGGCGCCTGGTTAATGCACTGTCCTTTGATTCTCTCCCCTGTATAGCTCGAGTGACCCGGCCAACAGCACAAGCCAACGTCACAGCTACAGGCGGTAAGATCCACACACTGCTCACTCAGTTCCCAGCACTCACTGTCCCGACGTTTTCGGTGGCCATCGCTAAACATGGGGTGGAGCACTTTATCACCACCACCGGGCCGCCCATTTTTGCAAGACCTCGGCGCTTGGACGCAGCTAAACTGGCCATAGCGCGCGAGGAGTTTGCCAACCTGGAAAAGTTGGGCATCATCAGGAGTTTGAACAGCCCATGGGCATCCCTGCTACACATGGTCCCTAAGGCTGAGGGATCGTGGCGACCGTGCGGTGATTTCCACAGGTTGAACAGCGCCACAGCGCACGACCGCTACCCAATTCCCCACATACAGGATTTTTCCGTTCACCTCGCCGGGGCGCGCATTTTTTCCAAAATAGACCTGGTCCGCAGTTACCACCTAGTCCCAGTGCACGCGGAGGACGTACCCAAAACAGCGGTAATAACTCCATTCGATCTATTCGAGTTCCTGCGCATGCCATTCGGGTTAAAAGGCGTGGCACAGACATTCCAGCGCATGATGGATGCAGTGCTGCGCGATCTCCCGTTCGTGTTCGTCTACCTGGACGACATCCTGGTAGCCAGTGCGTCCGAAGACGAAGACGAAACCCACCTCACGACGGTTTTCCGGAGGTTAAGAGGAGCACGGGTTAATAATCAACCCGGCGAAATGCCAGTTCGGCGTGACGGAGATTGATTTTTTGGGGCACCGTGTCTCTCCGGAAGGAGCGGTCAGGGCGCTGCAGGAATTTTTGCGGATGGTGAACTTTTATAACCGTTTCCTTCCCCACGCGGCGCAGCTCATGCAACCATTGTACGCCGCGCTCAAGAGACAGAAACCCGCGGATAGGGTCGAATGGACCCCGGAGCGAGAGCGGGCGTTCTCGGAGGTCAAAGCAGCCCTGGCAAACGCCGTACTGCTGGCGCATCCGGACCTGGCGGCCCGGATGGCGCTCACCACCGACGCTTCAGACGTGGCCGTTGGGACTGTCGTAGAGCAGCGCGTCGCCGGGGCTTGGCAGCCGCTCGCCTTTTTCAGCAGAACTTTGCGTGACAGCGAACGTAAATACAGCGCGTTTGACAGGGAGTTACTGGCTCTCCACCTGGCCATACGGCACTTCCAATTCTGGCTGGAAGGGCGCAGCTTCACCGCGTTCGTGGACCACAAGCCGCTAACATTTGCGATGGCCAAGGTTTCAGAACCGTGGTCGGGCCAACAGCAGAGACAGCTGGCCACGATCTCAGAGTTTACTACCGATATTCAGCATGTGTCGGGTAAACTGAATGTGGTGGCGAACTGCCTCTCACACGCTGTGGTGGCCCTGGTCTGCGTGGGGATAGATTACGCAGCCATGGCCGCAGAGCAGATTGGCGATACGGACGTGCGTGCGCTCCAGTCTGGACCAACAGGGTTGAGCAGGGTGCTGCAAGATGGCACCCCCCCCCAATCTGCGATGTCTCCACGGGACGCCCGCGTCCGGTGGTCCCGGTCGCGTGGCGCCGCCGCGTATTTGAGTCGGTTCATACTCTGGCGCACCCCAGAGTGCGTGCGTCGGTCAAAATGGTGGGAGAGAAGTTTGTGTGGCCGAGCCTATGCAAACAAGTAAAAGAGTGGGCTGCAGCCTGTGTGGCGTGCCAACGAGCCAAGGTACACAGACACACGAAGGCTCCCTTGGAGCCGTTTAGGGTACCGGCTAAGAGGTTCGACCATGTTCACGTGGGCCTCGTGGGCCCCCTCCCGCCATCACAAGGGTGCACGCACCTCCTGACAGTGGTGGACTGCACCACGCGCTGGCCAGAAGCAGTCCCGCTGGCGGCAACCACGTCCGCGGACGTAACACGCGCTTTTTTAACAGCATGGGTGGCGCATTTTGGAGTCCCGTCAGACATTACGTCCGACAGGGGCCCTCAATTTGTTTCCGAACTCTGGTCCGCGATGGCCCGCAGCCTGGGTGTTTCAATTCACCGCACAACCGCATACAACCCACAGGCCAATGGGTTATGCAAGCTTTTTCATAGATCACTGAAACCAGCACTCAGGGCTTCACTGACTGATGCAAATTGGGTAGACAGGCTGCCGTGGGTTTTATTGGGGTTGCGCTCTGCACCAAAAGAGGATTTGGAAGCTTCCCCCGCAGAGTTGGTTTTTGCGCAGCCCCTATGGCTGCCCAGGGAATTTCTACCAGATAATCCTGCGCCGGGCAGCTGCCCGTCTCAACTTTTGCAGCGTAGCGCAAACACAGGCATGCTGCCGGGCCCTCCCCACCACAGTTTTCCGCGTGTTTTCGTGCCTAAAACTTTGAAGAGCGCGGAGTTCGTGTTTGTCAGACACGACGCCCACCGCCCTCCATTGTGCCCACCCTATGATGGACTGTTCAGAGCGTTGGAAACAGGGGTAAGCATTTTTTGCTAGACTTGGGGGGTAGGCGGGAGAAAATTGGCATAGACAGACTCAAACCCGCTTTCGTTGTGGCGCACGAGCAAGTGCTGTTGGCTAGGGCCCCTCGGCGTGGAAGATCCCCACGGAGAGCTCCCCAGGAAAACGATTCACCAGAGCAGCCACACGGACAGACCGAAGTGGCCCCCCCCCCCCACCACGGCCCACCCGCAGTCAGACACACTCCCAGCAGCCCCCCACTGGCACAGCAGCGCCACGGAGGCGGTAAACCCCAGTTACAGCAGATACGGGAGGAGACGGAAGCCCAAACGGCGTGTGGACTGATGTTCTATTGTTCTATCTAAGATGCTGGGGGGGGGGGGGCAGTGTAGCACCTTGGGGGAGTTAGATTATTTAGCATCTCAGACAGGAGACAGTGGATAAGCATGGGAGAACAATGCTCAGGAGGTTCCTGGCGAGATAGCAGGAAGGAGTCAAGGACGTAGGGGGTTGAATGCAGTGTAATGCAAATGTTATGTTGTGTGTGGAGAAATGCCATGAAACTTGTGAGGAGTGATTTGGGTAAAAGAAGAGTGCCTGCTGAAATGTGTCAGTCTGTTCTGTGCTTGAAAGATGTGAAGTGTGTAATAAATCGTCTGTCGTGAATATGTCTCTTATTTTACACACTCCACAATGGCCTATTTAAATGCCAAATTAAAACAAACAAACCAAAAATCAACAGAAGAAAGTTAATTTGGAGTTCTAAACATATTTAGGGTGTTTTTTTTACTCACTTTTTTGTCTCTCCCACGACATTATTCTTCTTTCCTACAGCGCCCATTACAATTACATGCAAATGACCAATTATGCAATGGCTTCATTTTCCGACTTCTCGCAACTTTAAGGACAGCCAATAGCTACTTTCCTTACTGAGGAGGTGGCAACAGTGGTCTTGGACCAGCCCAACAGGCCAGGTAGCAGCGTTGCGGGCCGGAGAAGTATGGATGGCCCAGACAACATGGATGGGCGTGAGCGAAAAAGTATAGTATGGTGCTACTTTTCCCCCACGACCAAAGGAAATGCCATGTGCACCATCTGTAGTAAAGTGGTGCAACCTATTTAAACATTTAAAGCCCCCCCCCCCCCGTGACCTGAAAAGGATTAAGCGGAAGAAGATGGATGGATGGATGGAAGACAACGCATGCTGACACGTTGAAAGAAGTTGGTCATTGCCATGAAGAAAAGCAGCAGCAAGCCTCAAAGCCCCCAGCACCATCTGCTGTCCGTCAGAAAACATTACAGGAGCGTTTTATGAAAGGCAAACAATTTCCAGGTACAAGTGACGGTTATTATGTTAAAGTTGATTGAACCATTATAAACTACCCCAAATATGCAACTGAGTTACATGAATCTTGGATGAAGCCATTGTTCGCCACTCTTTCAAAACGTAAAGGTTCACATGCTTTTACTGTATGTATCAGAAAATACTGACAGTTTTGTTTCTAGAATGTTATTAATGGAAGTGTGGAGAATGTGGAAGGACGAGGCTGAGTTTATTTCACAAGTCAGGTTTATTCACATTCTCCAACATCATCAAAACAGAAAAGAGAAAGAATCCCCCAACATCTGTCCCTTTTATACCCCAGGACATCAAAGCACACAGTCACATTGTCTTTTAATCCCAAGTCACAATGCGTCTTCTTCCAGGTCTTCTCACCTCCACCTAAAATCACTGGTGGTCAGGAAATCCCTCAAGGTCATCTCTTTGCATACAAACGGCCACATTTCACATCCTCCTGTTATCTCCTAGGAGGTCCAGTCCTTTTGTTCCTCTGAGACGTGAAGCATATAATAAGCATACAGTAATATACATGTGAAGCATATGAAACCCACATATGTGTCCCACATGACCCCCCCCCCCCAAACGTCTAAGATGGAACAACATAATAACAGTTTGCATGTCATAATAAAATCACTACACATCAGTCCACATGCTGCTTGGGCCTCAGTCTTCTCCCGTATTTGCTGTAAGCAGGCTTTACCACCTCCGCGGCGCCCCCCTGCTGGGGAGCTGCTGTCTGAGGATGAGAACTGTTAGTCAATCTCTGTGGGTGTTCTGGGGAATGCTCTCTAGGGGGTCTGCCGCGCCGAGGAGCCTTAGCCAACTGCACACCTTCGTCAGCCACCACAAAAGCGGGTTTGAGCCTGTTTATGCCAATCATTTCTTTTCTGCCCCCCAAATCTAGCAAAAAATGCTTATCCCCTGTTTCCAGCACTCTATATGGTCCATCATAAGGTGGTCGTAACGGTGGGCGATGGGCATCATGTCTGACAAAAACAAACTCTGCATTTTTTAAAATCTTAGGCACAAAAACACGCGGAAAACTGTGGTGAACGGGGCCAGGTAGCGTGCTCGAGTCCGTGCTACTCTGTAACCGCTGAGCTGGGGAGCACTCTGGCGCCGGATTATCTGGGAGAAATTCCCCGGGCAGCCGAAGTGGCTGTGCGAAAACTAGCTCAGCCGGGGAGGCTTCTAAATCCTCTTTAGGTGCAGAACGCAACCCCAATAAAACCCATGGTAGCCTGTCCACCCAATTTGCATCCGTAAGCGACGCTCTGAGGGCCGCCTTCAATGACCTGTGAAAACGTTCGCATAACCCGTTAGCCTGCGGATTGTACGCGGTCGTGCGGTGGATCGTTGCCCCCAGGCTGCAGGCCATCGCTGACCAAAGTTCGGAAACAAACTGAGGGCCTCTGTCGGACGTAATGTCCGACGGGACTCCAAAACGCGCTACCCATGCCGTTAAAAACGCACGCGCCACCTCCTCGGCTGTGGTTGACGACAGTGGGACCACTTCCGGCCAGCGCGTGGTGCGGTCAACCATTGTCAGAAGATGTGTGCACCCCCGTGAGGGCGGGAGGGGGCCTACGAGGTCCACGTGAACATGATCAAACCTCTTAGCCGGAATGTGAAACGGCTCCAAGGGAGCTCTCATATGTCTATGTACCTTGGCTCGTTGACACGCCATGCAGGCTGCCGCCCACTCTCTAACTTGTTTGCGCAGGCTCGGCCATACAAATTTCTCTCCCACCATTTTGACCGACGCGCGCACTCCCGGGTGCACCAGAGAATGGATCGAGTCAAAAACGCGGCGGCGCCACGCGGCCGGTTCCACAGGACGCGGTCGCCCCGTGGAGACATCGCAGATTAGGGGGGGGCATACCGTCTTGCAGCACCCTGTTCTCCAGCCTTAACCCTGTTGGTCCAGACGCGTCGCTAACCTGATTCGCGGCCATGGCTGCATAATCTATCCCTACGCGGACTGGGGCCGTGCGCACTTCTGCGTCGCTAACCCGATCCGCGGCCATGGCTGCAAAATCTACCCCTACGCGGGCTGGAGCTGCCACGGCGCGCGAGAGGCAGTCTGCCACTACATTAAGTTTACCCGCCACATGCTGGATATCGGTAGTAAACTCCGAGATCGCGGCCAGCTGTCTCTGCTGCCGGCCCGACCAAGGTTCTGAAATCTTGGCCATCGCGAAAGTCAGCAGCTTGTGGTCAACGAACACGGTGAAACGGCGTCCCTCCAGCCAGAACTGGAAGTGGCGAATGGCCAAGTGGAGAGCTAACAACTCCCTGTCGAATGCGTTGTATTTTCGTTCACTATCGCGCAAGGTCCTGCTGAAAAAGGCGAGTGGTTGCCAGGCTCCGGCTACATACTGTTCCACGACCGCCCCTATGGCCACATCTGACGCGTCAGTAGTGAGTGCCATGCGGGCCGTTGGGACTGGATGTGCTAACAACGCAGCGTTTGCCAGGGCTGTTTTGACTTCAGAGAATGCGCGCTCTCATTCCGGAGACCATTCGATTTTATTTGTGGGTTTTTGTTTTTTTAGTGCAGCATACAATGGTTGCATGAGCTGCGCTGCGCGGGGGAGGAAACGGTTATAAAAATTCACCATTCCCAAAAACTCCTGTAATGCTTTGACTGTTTGTGGCTGGGGAAAATTTGTTACTGCGCGCACTTTGTCAGGCACAGGAACCGCTCCTTCTGGAGAGACGCGATGCCCCAAAAAATCAATCTGCGTCACCCCGAACTGACGCTTCGCTGGGTTGATTATTAACCCGTGCTCTGCCAACCTCCGGAAAACTGCCGTGAGGTGGTTTTCGTGTTCATCTTCGGACGCGCTGGCTACCAATATGTCATCCAGGTAGACAAACATGAAGGGGAGATCACGCAACACCGCGTCCATCATGCGTTGGAAAGTCTGCGCCGCGCCTTTAAGCCCAAACGGCATGCGCAAAAACTTGAATAGCCCGAACGGAGTTATTACCGCTGTTTTGGGTATGTCCTCAGCGTGCACTGGGACCTAGTGGTAACCGCGTACCAAGTCTATCTTAGAAAAAACGCGCGCCCCCGCCAAATGAACTGAAAAATCTTGGATGTGCGGGATCGGGTAGCGGTCATGCGCTGTAGCGTTGTTCAACCTGCGGAAATCACTGCAAGGTCGCCACGAGCCATCAGCTTTCGGGACCATGTGAAGCGGTGAAGCCCATGGGCTTTTCGAACGCCTGATGATGCCCAACTTTTCCAGGTTGGCGAACTCCTCACGCGCTATGGTCAGTTTAACTGAATCCAAGCGCCGAGCTTTTGCAAAAACGGGCGGTCCGGTGGTAGTAATAAAATGTTCCACCCCGTGTTTAGCCACGGTCGCCGAAAATGTTGGGACCGTGAGTGCTGGGAACTGAGTGAGGAGTGTGTGGAACTTACCACTTGCAGCTGTGACGTTGGCTTGTGCTGTTGGCGGGGCCATTCGAGCTGTACAGGGAATAGAATAAAAAGAGAGTGCATTAACCAGGCGTCTGTTAGCAAGATCAACCAACAAACCATGTGAGCACAAAAAATCAGCCCCTAACATGTTGAAATTGACTGCAGCTATGACGAAAGTCCACTCGAATGTACGGCCGTGTAGGGATAGAAGCAACGTCCTCCCACCGAAGGTCTTAATCGCCGAGCCGTTCGCTGCTGACACCCCGGGACCACTGGAAGGCATCAGCCGGTCAGCGGAGGAAGGTGTGATGAAACTCAGCTGGGAGCCTGTGTCCACGAGGAAATGCCTCCCCGAGCGCGCATCCCTCAAGTAGAGCAGCTTGTTCTCCTCTCCGAGGGCCGCAGCTGCTACCGACCCCCGGTCTTGGCGTTTCCTGAGTGCTTGAAATGGCACGGTGGTATACATTTGCGTGCCCTCTCTGCGAAGCGGCGATGGTAGAAACAAAGGATGTTGTCTGCTCCGTGTTTCCTGGCCCCTGCCGCCGCCGTCGTCGGTGAGTCTGGTACTGCAGCCTCTGGCCCCCTGCCATCTCCGGACGTTGCGCCGAGCTCCGCTGCCGTGGCCGTGGCCGTGGCCGCGCGCCGTTTATTGGCATTGACGAGTCGCTGCGCCTCCTGGCCCAGCTCGCGGTAGTCTCGTCAGGCCAACAGTGGTGAACTGGCCAGGGTCACTCTCACCGCTGACGGTAGGGTCCTGAGGAAAAGGTGGGTGAAGATGAAGTGGTCATCGTCAGAGTCTTTCAACCTCAACAGCTTCTCCATCAGGTCCGCAGGCCTGTCGCTTTCAAATTCAGTCAGCGCCAGGAGCCCCTCTGCTCGCTCCTCCACCGAGGGGGTGAAGTAACGGATGAGTGCAGCCTTCAACGCGCTGTACTTGTCGCTCTCCAGCGGCTGGTTGATCAGGCTCTCCACTCGCTGGGCTGTGTGGTTGTCCAGCTTTGCAACCACATGGTAGAACTTTGTGTCGTCTACCAAAATCCTCCGGAGGTTGAACTGCGCCTCGACCGCGTTAAACCAGGAGCACGGATTGTTCTGCCAGAAGTCTGGTAGCTGAACTGTGGCTGCATTCGTTTGGCTGGCTCCAGACGAGTCTGGCTCGGGAGAATTTCTTCCACTCATGATACGTCTTAGGGTCACCAGTGTGGAGAATGTGGAAGGACGAGACTGAGTTTATTTCACAAGTCAGGTTTATTCACATTCTCCAACATCATCAAAACAGAAAAGAGAAAGAATCCCCCAACATCTGTACCTTTTATACCCCAGGATATCAAAGCACACAGTCACATTGTCTTTTAATCCCAAGTCACAATGCATCTTCTTCCAGATCTTTTCACCTCCACCTAAAATCACTGGTGGCCAGGAAATCCCTCAAGGTCATCTCTTTGCATACAAAAGGCCACATTTCACATCCTCCTGTTATCTCCTAGGAGGTCCAGTCCTTTTGTTCCTCTGAGACGTGAAGCATACAATAAGCATACAGTAATATACATGTGAAGCATATGAAACCCACATATGTGTCCCACAGAAGTAAAAAAATTGGTTTATACAGCTGAAACTAGATGACGTTTACATACACTGTATAAAAAGACAACCATTTTTTTTCTCTGCCATAGTCTGACATTAAATCAGATTAAACTTCTCCTGTTTTAGGTCAGTTAGGATTACCAAAATTATTTCTATTTGCTAAAAACCAGAATAATGAGGGTGTAGAATGTGTAAATGATGAGGCAAGTTGGTCTCAAGCAGTTTATTACACATTCTCTTTCATGAGCATAGTAGAAAAGAGAGCATCTCACACAGAACTCTTCACTTATATACTCAGGTCCTTCTACATATCAAAAGGTCACATTGCATTCACATAAAAGATCACACTGCATGCACTTCCTTAATCCTTTAACATCCCCCTCACAGACTCTGGCACACAAAGCATCCTCCGAGCTGTCTCTGACATACAAAAGATCACATTTCACAGCTTCCTGTTATCTCCTGTTATCTCTGCCCTTTGTTCTTATCAAAGATGCTGCTCATTATGTTTTGGCCATGTGCGGCCACACCCCCCCCCCTCGAGCATATTGGATCGAACAAAAGAATAACAGTCTGTATGCTGAATCATTACACATCAATCCACATGCTGCTTGGGCTTCAGTCTTCTCCCGTATCTGCTGTAACCAGGATTCACCGCCTCCGCGGCGCTGTCATGCTGGGGAGCTGCTGTCTGGGGGTGAAAACCTTTTGTCTGTCCCTGTGGGTGTTCTGGGGAAATTCTACTCTGGGAAGCCCCCCGTGGGGGTCTTCCGCGCCGAGGGGCCCTTGCCAACAGCACTTGCTCGTCCGCCACCACAAAAGCGGGTTTGAGTCTGTTTATGCCAACCTTTTCCCTCCTACCCCCCAAATCTAGCAAAAAATGCTTGTCCCCTGTTTCCAACACTCTAAACGGTCCATCATAAGGTGGTCGCAGTGGGGGGCACAAAAACGCGCGGAAAACTGTGATGAACGGGGCCCGGCAGCGTGCCTGTGTCAATGCTACGCTGCAACAGCTGAGATGGGGAGCTGCCTGGCGCAGGATTATCCGGGAGAAACTCCCCGGGCAGCCGAAGTGGCTGCGCAAAAACAAGTTCAGCTGGGGAAGCTTCTAAGTCTTCTTTAGGCGCAGAACGCAACCCTAATAAAACCCACGGTAGCTTGTCTACCCAATTTGCATCCGTCAGTGACTTCCTGAGAGCCGCTTTCAATGACCTATGAAAACGTTCGCATAACCCATTAGCTTGAGGATTGTACGCGGTTGTGCGGTGAATTGTGACACCCAGGCTGCGGGCCATTGCTGACCAAAGTTCAGAAACAAATTGAGGGCCTCTGTCAGACGTAATGTCCGACGGGACTCCAAAACGCGCCACCCATGCTGTTAAAAATGCGCGCGCTACCTCCTCGGCTGTGGTTGACGCCAGTGGAACCACCTCCGGCCATCGCGTGGTGCGGTCCACCATTGTCAGAAGGTGCGTGCACCCCTGTGATGGCGGGAGGGGGCCCACAAGGTCCACGTGAACATGGTCGAACCTCTTAGCCGGGATGTGAAACGGCTCCAAGGGAGCCCTCGTGTGTCTGTGTACTTTGGCTCGTTGGCACGCCATGCAGGCTGCTGCCCACTCTTTCACCTGTTTGCGAAGACTTGGCCACACAAATTTCTCTCCTACCATCTTGATTGACGCGCGCATTCCCGGGTGCGTTAAAGAATGAACCGAGTCAAAAACGCGGCGGCGGTGGGGAGACGCGGGCAGTGAAGATGGCTGCTTAGGTGAGGAGCACTGCAGTGCAGACAGCCTTTTTTTCTTCTACAAGGGCGTTTTTTTCTTGTTTCCTCAGCTGGAACTATTGCTACTACTACGCTTTGCATTGAGACTGGATTTGTGGAGAACAGGATTAAAATGCCAACGCAACAACAGAAACTAAATATTCGCTCCAAAGCCGGTGCTAGCAAGGAAAATCTGGCTAAAGCTGGTGATACCACAACGAGCCCTCCTCCCTCTCCGCCACCTTCAACAGGTGCAGGTGTTGCCAAAGACCAAATGGCGGAGGACATCTCTAAGATCTATGCACTGTTGAAAGAAATATCGGAGAGGCAAGACGCTAAACTTAACTCTATTGAGGCATCAACGAGGGCGGTGGACACCAAGTTAACGGAGTTAGCCACCCGGCTGGGAGACGTGGAATCTCGCATCGCCTTTCTTGAGGATGCTAATGTAGCTCTGGATGCTAATCCCCCCACAACCCAGACGCAGGTGGAAGATTTACTTCTGAAGCTGGACGACTTGGAAAATAGATCACGCCGAAACAATCTACGCTTTATCAGCTTTCCAGAAAACTGTGAAAAGTCAGATGCCCTTACCTTCATGCGCAAAGCTATCCCAGATCTGTTGAAAACTGAGTTCCCTGGAGGGCTGGAAATTGACCGTGCGCATCGGAGCCTCGCCAGACGCAAACCAGACGGCCAGCCACCCAGGGCTATCCTGACTCGACTTCTGCGGAGTCGAATCAGGATAAATTGTGGAGGCAGCGCGCGGGATGGGAAAGCTGGATTGGAATGGTCATCACATCATGATTTTCCCAGATTATTCCAGACGAGTATCCGAGATGAGGGCGGCGTTCAAGCAGTGTAAACACCCGCTGCACCAGAAGAAAATTGCATTCTCTCTCAGGTATCCTGCAGTTCTCGTTGTGAAGTTGGCAAGTGGTAAACAGGAGTTCACTGACCCTAAGAAAGCATTTAACCTGATTCTTTCACTACCGTGAGACATTGATGAACAATGGTATGAATATATGATATATGTTTATTTGTTATATATTTTTGACGTAGGATTTGATGCAGTATTAATGTAAGGTTCCATTTTTTTTTTTTACTGCCCACGCTGTATTATCTGTAGGCATGAGGCTGCTGCAATGTTGCGGCTCTCCCTAAGTTTGTTGCACTGTTCACAGTCACGGTCATAGAGTTTTTTATTTTCTTTTTTTTGGTTGGTGCTGTTTTTGTGCACCGATGGGTGACATTGGTTTTAGGTCACCGTTTATGTTACTTTATGATTAAGTGGTTTTCGTTTCTTTTTTTTGTATTTTTAATTTTTATTATGTTTGACTTTTGCCCAGTGAGGGGGTTTTTGGTGGAGAATTGCTGGATATTTTGGATGGTAATATGTACCGTTTATGATGTCGGCTAATTGTCAGAGCTTTCTTAACCTCATTATTTGGAATGTTAAAGGCCTTAACCACCCAGTTAAGAGGAAAAATTTTTTGGCGTTTATTAAATCAAAAAAAGTGGATGTAGCGTTGCTTCAGGAGACCCACCTTACTAAAACAGAATCTAAAAAACTCTGTCGGGATTGGGTGGGCCATGGGTTTGCGTCTTGCGGTAATAGCCAGAGCAGGGGGGTGGCAATCCTTTTTCATAAACATTTGCAGTTCAAGTGTCTAAAAGAGGTTAGTGATAATGATGGACGACTCCTTATAATTCTTATAGAAATTCAGGGCCATAGGTGACATAATGCACGGCCCAGGAGACACACACGCAGGCTCAGGGTAGATCTAATAGCTTTATTAACAACAAGTGTGTATGAGTGTGTGTCTGCGGAATGTGAATGTGTTGGTGGTGGCGTCTGCGTCGGGCACGGAGGCAGGAGGCCGTACAGCCGGACAACCCTATGGGAGAAGCAGAGGGAGAAGGGTAACAGGCACCATACCAACACAGGAGATATGAAAATGGTGACTGGCTTACTTGGGAATGACAGGTGGCTGGCACAGCAAGGGAGAGACCCAGTAGACAGCGACCTGGAGCGCCCGGTGCAGCAGCGAGGGAATGGTGGCGGAGAGGAGTGGTCCACCGCCGGGAAATCCACCTGTGCACAGGGGAGCAGACTGGGAGAAGAATGAGGTAAGAGCTTCTTACCAGAATGTTGCTGAGCGGTTGAGATTCCTTACAGCAATTGTAGCGAGTGAAGACTGACGGCTTCAGGCCGAAGCCCAGGGCAAGGCGGCTTAAATCCCTCGCCGCTGATGAGGTGCAGGTGTGCGTGCAGCTGGCGCCGCAGATGGGCGGTGAGGCGTGACAGTACTCCCCCCTCTAGCAGCGCCTCCTGGCGATGGTTTCTCCGGGTGCGCTCGGTGGAACTCAGTAATGAGGGAAGGGTCCAACACAAATGACGAGGGTACCCATTGCCGATGTTCAGGCCCATAACCCTCCCAGTCCACCAAGTACTGCAACCCGCGACCCCGGCGCCGGGAGTCCAGGATAGAGGAGACAGGCCAGGCGGATGGCCATCAATCATCCGGGGCGCGGGCTGCGCAGCAGGAGGAGGGCAAAGGGGATCGGAGACTGCCGGCTTCACCTTGGAAACGTGGAAGGTGGAATGGATGCGGAGGGAGGGGGGAATAGCTACACGCACAGCCACCGGGTTGATAATCCTGGTGATGGCGTATGGGCCCATAAAACGCTGTGCCAGCTTCCTCCTCTCACCCTTTAAAATGACGTCCTGGGTAGACACATAGACATGATGACCCACCTGGTACGCTGGGGCAGGTCTTCTGTGCCGGTCCACCGTGGATCTGTTGTGCTCCGCCGTGCGTAAAAGCGCATTGCGCGCCGACGCCCAGATGGAACGGAACTGCCTGAGGTGCGCCCGAACTGAGGGGACAGTTACCTCACTCTCCTGTGCTGGGAAAAGAGGAGGATCGTAGCCCAGGGATGCCTTAAAGGGAGACATCCCTGTGGCAGAAGAGCAGGCGGTGTTGTGGGCGTACTCAACCCAGGTGAGATGGTTGCTCCAGGACGCAGGCTTGGATGCAGTGACGCAGCGGAGCGCAGCCTCCAGCTCCTGGTTGGTCCGCTCACACTGCCCGTTGGTTTGGGGGTGATGGCCGGAGGAGAGGCTTACCTTGGCTCCCAGGGCGTTGCAAAAGGACCTCCAAACCTCTGAGGAAAATTGGGGCCCCCGGTCCGAGACCACGTCCACCGGAATCCCGTGCAGCCTGACCACGTGTTGGACTAGGAGGTCCGCCGTCTCCAGGGCAGATGGGAGACCTCGTAGCGGGATGAAGTGCGCCGCCTTGGAGAAACGGTCTACTATGGTCAGGACAGTGTCGAAGGTGTTAGAAACTGGGAGTCCGGTGACAAAATCCAGGGCGATATGCGACCAGGGCCTGCCAGGGACGGGCAGAGGCTGGAGCATACCCGCTGGAGGGGCATTACCTGATTTACTGGTGGCACATACAGGGCAGGCCCGGGCGTAGCGGGCAGCGTCCTTATGCAGGCCCGGCCACCAGAAGGACCGTTGAAGAAGGTCGATCATCCGGGAGGAACCAGGGTGGCAGGTGAGCTTGGATGTGTGCAGCCAGTGGATGACCTCCCCCCGAACCGTGGATGGCACAAAAAGCCTCCCCTCCGGTCCACCGCCAGGGTCAGGTTCCACTTCCTGCGCCTTCCGGATCTTGCCTCCTATGTCCCAAGTGACAGCTCCCACGATGCACGACCTGGGCAGGATGGTGTGGACGGTGTCCTCAGACGCCTCAGGGGCAAATTGCCTAGAGAGGGCGTCGGGCAGGCCGTTCTTGGAGCCAGGCCTGAAGGTGATGTTAAAACGGAACCTGGCAAAGAACAAGGACCAACGCGCCTGGCGGGCGTTCAGACGCTTGGCAGATCTCAAGTATTCCAAGTTCTTGTGGTCCGTCAGGACCACGAACGGCAGGTCCGCCCCCTCTAGCCAGTGACGCCACTCCTGCAGCGCGAGCTTGATGGCGAGGAGCTCTCTGTCCCCCACGTCGTAGTTCCGTTCCGCCGGGGACAAGCGCCGAGAGAAGAAAGCGCAGGGCCGTTTGACTCCGTCATCTGGCGACCGCTGAGATAGAACCGCCCCCACTCCTGTGTCCGAAGCATCCACTTCCACGATGCATTGCAGCGACGGGTCGACTTGGCTAAGGACCCGGGAGGAGGAGAACTCCGCCTTCAGCGCCTGAAAGGCAGCCACGGCCTCTTCGGTCCACCGGAACGGGACCTTAGGGGACGTGAGGCGGGTCAGAGGGCCGACGACGGTGCCAAAATTCGGGACGAAACGGCGGTAGAAGTTTGCAAACCCAATGAATTGTTGCACCTGTTTTCTCGATGTAGGTGTAGGCCATTCCACCACCGCCTTCACCTTCACTGGGTCCGGAAGCACCTGGTCGTGGGAGATGACGAACCCGAGGAAGGACGTTGTCTTAGCGTAGAATTCACATTTTTCTGCCTTCACATACAACCGGTTCTCCAGCAGCCCTTGGAGGACCCGCCTCACATGGACCCGGTGCTCGTCCCTGGACTTGGAGAAGATGAGGATGTCATCCAGGTAGACGAACACAAAAAGGCCGATGAAATCCCGGAGGACGTCATTTATTAGGCGCTGAAAGACGGCTGGAGCATTGGTCAACCCGAACGGCATCACCAGGTACTCGAAGTGGCCGTTCGGGGTACGGAAGGCTGTCTTCCACTCATCTCCCTCCCGGATCCGGACGAGGTGGTATGCGCTGCGAAGATCCAGCTTGGTGAACCAAGTCGCCCCCTGGAGGGAGTGGAAGGCGGTGTCCATAAGTGGCAAGGTGTAGCGATCCTTCTCCGTGATATCATTCAGGGCGGGTAGTCGATACAAGGACGGAGGGAACCGTCCTTCTTGCCCACGAAGAAGAATCCTGCGCCTAATGGTGATGACGAGGGACGGATAATTCCAGCACTCAGCAATTCCTTGAGGTAGGAATTCATGGCCTCCTTCTCTGGTGCCGACAGGCTGTAGAGTCGCCCAGAGGGTAAGGGTGCCCCCTGGCGGATGATTGGAGGAAGAGACATCGCCTTGGACTTGCTGAAAACCATACCCAGGTCGTGAAATTCTGATGGCACCAGGGAGAGATCCGGGGGCGCAGCGTCCATAGGAGTTGGAGAAGAGGACGGAGAGCAGGCAGCGGATTGCAGGCAGGTGCTCATGCAGAAGGAACTCCATGCCGATACCCTGGCGGACTTCCAATCCAGGACGGGGTTATGGAGGCGAAGCCAGGGGTACCCCAGGATAACGGGCGACAGAGTTGGGGAGGACGTAGAAGGTGATTTCCTCCCGGTGGTTCCCAGAGATGATCACGGGAACAGGGATGGTCTGATGTGTGACTCTCCCCAGGGAAACATGGGAGAGGTTGACCAGGGCGAGAGGAGATTTGAGGGCTTGGCAACGGATGCCCAATCGGGTTGCCAGGCTTTGTGAAATAAAGCTGCCCTCCGCGCCCGAATCCACCAGTGCGTGGGTGAGATGCCCAGTGGGGTTGTGACAAAATCGGACGTGCAGCTTCAATTGGGAGAGGGGATTTAACCGATTGATGTCCGCGAGGCCCCCTACAGTGACTCGTGGACCCCGCCGTTTGGCTTCTGTGGGCAAAGCTCCACCGTGTGTTGGTTGTCTCCGCAATACATGCAGAGACCCAACTCACGGCGGCGTTGTCTCTCCGCAGGAGGGAGCTTTGTCCAGCCCGTCACCATCGGCTCCGACTCCTCGGGGCGCGATGGTGGCGGAGACGCCAGGGAGCGAGCTTGGGACAGGCGCAACGAGGCACCACGAGAGCGAGAAGAAGACGACTTCCGCTCCGAGGTGCGCTCGCGCAACCTGTTATCCAGGCTGATGGCTAGGGACATTAGCTCTGCTAAAGTCTCCGGGATGTCCCGCCCAGCCAGTTTGTCCCTCAGACTATCATTGAGACTGCGGAGGAAGAGGCCGCAGAATGAACGTTCATCCCAGCCAACCTCCTCCGCTGCTACCCGGAAGTCGATCGCGTAGTCAGCTGCCGATTGGCTTCCCTGCTGGAGGCTGAGAAGCCGATCAACCTGAACGCTCTCGGTACGAGAATGATCAAAGTCCTCCAGGAATTGTCTCACGAATTGGCCATAGGTGAGGGTGGCGTAACTGGGCCTCGCCATCACGGCATAAGCCCAAGTAAGCGCTCGCCCCTCCAGGAGATTCCCTATGTAGCCAATTCGGCTATGGTCTGAGGGAAAATCTCCGGGCACACGGTGGAACACGGACTCACACTGCATTATAAACCCCCGCGCTCTGCCGAGCTTACCGCTAAAGCGGGCGGGGGTCGGAATGGGTGTGAGCCGAACCGGTACTACCGGAGCTGGCTGGACGGCCACTGGAGCAGCAGGAGCCGCGCCGCCCTGACGAGCCGGGGGGAACGGCTGTTGGGGGTCCAAGCGGTCCAATCGGTTAGTGATGATGGTTAATTGATTAAGAATCACCTGTTGCTGGTGGGCTATTAGGTCCACTTGAGCCTCGAGGGTGGAAAGTCGGCGTGTGAGCCCGCCGTCTGCCGAGCCGCTCTGCTGAAGCCGTACTGACATAATGCACGGCCCAGGAGACACACACGCAGGCTCAGGGTAGATCTAATAGCTTTATTAACAACAAGTGTGTATGAGTGTGTGTCTGCGGAATGTGAATGTGTTGGTGGTGGCGTCTGCGTCGGGCACGGAGGCAGGAGGCCGTACAGCCGGACAACCCTATGGGAGAAGCAGAGGGAGAAGGGTAACAGGCACCACACCAACACAGGAGATATGAAAATGGTGACTGGCTTACTTGGGAATGACAGGTGGCTGGCACAGCAAGGGAGAGACCCGGTAGACAGCGACCTGGAGCGCCCGGTGCAGCAGCGAGGGAATGGTGGCGGAGAGGAGTGGTCCGCCGCCGGGAAATCCACCTGTGCACAGGGGAGCAGACTGGGAGAAGAATGAGGTAAGAGCTTCTTACCAGAATGTTGCTGAGCGGTTGAGATTCCTTACAGCAATTGTAGCGAGTGAAGACTGACGGCTTCAGGCCGAAGCCCAGGGCGAGGCGGCTTAAATCCCTCGCCGCTGATGAGGTGCAGGTGTGCGTGCAGCTGGCGCCGCAGATGGGCGGCGAGGCGTGACAATAGGATGATACTCGCTAATGTTTATGCACCAAATATAGTTGATTGTGCATTTTTTGCACAACTGGAACACGAATTAAGCAAAATGGGTAATTATCCCATTTTAGTAGGTGGGGATTTTAATCAGGTCATGGACAACATTTTAGATCGGAGCACCCCCTCACAGCGTTCATCTAAATCTGGCTCTACATTGAAAGACATGTGCAATGCAATTGGTTTGGTAGACGTGTGGCGGCTTTTTAATCCGTCCATAAGGGATTACACTTTTTATTCCACTGCTCATAATGTGTTTTCCAGGACTGATTACTTTTTAATGTCAAAATTCTCTGTTTTTTCTGTAAATTCGAGCTTCATTGGTAGCATAATACTATCAGATCATGCCCCTGTTTTTTTACATATGATCCCGCCTTATCAGTTAAAAAAAAATTCTAGATGGAGGCTTAATTCAAGTTTTCTTCTTAATTCAGATTTTGTGTCCTCTTTGAAAGCAGAGATCTCCTTATATCTTGAGACAAATTGGGATTCTGCTCCCTCTGCCAGTGTTGCTTGGGAGGCTTTTAAGGCATTTATTAGGGGACATATTATTCAATATGCATCTTTTAAAAAGAAAACTAACATTGCTAAACAGATTGATTTGGAGAGGAGAATAGCCATATTAGAAACTTCATTCAAACAGGACACAAATTTAGTAAATTTGTCACCCCTTTTGAAGCTTAAGTATGAGCTGAATTCAATCCTAACACAAAAAGTTGAATTTTCCCTATTTCGCCTTAGGCATAAACAATTCGAGGAGGAGGACAAAGCTGGCAAAATGCTGGCTAGATATATTAAAATGAAAGAAGCTCAGTGTACTATATCTGCTATTAGGACACAGGATGGTACTCTGGTGTCAGACTTAAATGAAATTAATGGTGCTTTCAGAGAATTTTACACTTTGCTTTATTCTTCTGAAATGGAGGCTGGCTCTCAAGAGATGTATGCATTTTTGTCATCCCTGTCTTTGCCCTCCCTAACGAAGGAACAAATAGACTTGCTTGACGCCCCAATTACTAAAGAGGAAATTGTGAAAGTTATTAAGAGCTTCCCGACTGGAAAAGCACCGGGCCCTGATGGATTCACTGTAGAATTTTACAGGGCCTTTGTTGATGAGCTTTCTCCTTTACTTTTAGAAATGTTTGCGGAATCTTTTGAACAAGGCCGTCTGCCCCCTTCTTTAACAGAGGCTTTCATTTCACTTATTTTAAAAAGCAATAAAGATCCGTTAGAGTGTAAGAATTATAGACCAATTTGTCTTATAAACTGTGACTGTAAAATTCTCTCCAAAATTTTGGCATTAAGATTAGATAAAGTAATGATATCCCTTATAAATCCTGATCAGGTGGGTTTTATTCGTTCCAGGGGTGCGGCAGACAATATTAGGCGATTTATTGATATCATATGGTCAATTCAAAATGATCCCTCACTTGCACACCTCTCTCCAGTAGCAGCCCTCTCCCCGGATGCTGAAAAAGCATTTGACAGGGTTGAGTGGCAGTATCTCTTTGCGACTCTAGAGACTTTTGGTTTTGGTTCAAAGTTACTTTCTTGGATTAAATTATTATATAATGAACCTAGAGCTTCAGTGATATCAAATCGAGTTACATCACAGCCTTTTAGACTTTATAGGGGTACGCGCCAGGGCTCCCCTTTAAGTCCCCTGCTTTTCGCTTTGGCATTAGAACCATTAGCTGTTGCTATCCACAAAGACGGCAATTTTCCAGGTATTCAGGTCCATGGCAGTACCCATAAGATAATGTTGTATGCTGATGATGCATTGGTACTGATTACACAACCTCAAAAATCAATTCCAGCTCTCCTTAAAATTATTAACCAATTCTCACATTTGTCTGGTTATAGAGTTAACTGGATAAAATCAGAAATTCTCCCTCTAACATCTTATTGCCCTAAAACACTGTTTATATTTGGTCAAAACATAGGCTTTTCTTGGCCAAAATTAGGAATTAAATATCTTGGCATCCTGTTTCCTCACACTTTATCGGATCTGATTCAGATTAATTTTGAGCCTTTGCTCAAAAAATTTAAAATAGACATAGAAAGGTGGTCGCCTCTTTTTTTGTCTCTTTGGGGCAAGGTCAATGTTATTAAGATGATTTGTGCACCCCGATTTAATTACCTTCTACAATCTCTTCCTCTTAGGATCCCAGTTGGTTATTTTCGACAATTTGATAGGTTGTGCAATAAGTTTTTATGGAATGGTAAGCGCCCTAGATTAAAGTTGAAAAGATTACAGAAGTCTACAGATTCAGGAGGTTTAAGGGTCCCAAATTTAGTTTTATATCATTACGCTTTTAGTCTTAGACATTTGATTCATTGGGCTCTCCCCCCTGAGAGAGCTCCCCCTTGGTTTTATTTGGAGAGTTATCTGAGCAGCCCTCTTCCCCTAGTACATCTAATCACAATCAAACTTCCTTCTGAATTTCAGTCGCATCCTATTGTATCCTTTTTACAATACGTTTGGAAGAGGGTTGCTTCTATACTAGAGTTTAGCTCTCATCTTCATTCTATGGCTTCTATTTGGCTTAACCCAAGTCTCCGTATTGGAAAATCCTCATTTATGTGGAAAATCTGGATGAAAAAGGACATCTTGATGTTAAAAGATCTATATGAAGGGGGAGCTCTCAAATCATTTGATGTTCTACGGGCACAGTATGGACTACCACAGAATCAGTTTTGGAAATATTTACAACTTCGACATCAACTGTGTCAAGTCTTTGGATCTACAACTACCCCTCCTCCTGATGTAGATTGGCTCATCCAGGCATTGAGTTCCTGTGGTAAAAGATGTAAGGCCTCAAATTTTTATTTAATGCTCCTTAAGAGCTCAAATAAAGATTCTTCATCCCTTAAACACGTATGGGAAAAAGATCTGAATTCACAATTTACTGATGTTGAATGGGCAAATATTTTAAAGAATGGGAAGAAAGTGTCTAGGGAATTGAAAACCAGACTTGTTCAATTTAAAATTTTGAATCGATTTTACTGGACACCTCGTAATATGTTTAGAGCGAATCTCATTCATTCTTCAAGCTGCTGGAGATGTCTACAGGGGGAGGGGACATTAATCCATATGATCTGGAGTTGTCCGGTAATACAGGACTTTTGGTTGCAGATCCATAGACATATTATGACAATTGTTAAGCAAGAAGTGCCATTTACTCAGAGACTTTTTGTCCATGGGGATCCATCAACTATTCAGGAACCAATCTCTGATGCCGAGTGGATTCAGACTGCTCTGATGGTGGGCCGAAAGTTGATCACTTCTTACTGGAAATCTTCCTCTGCCCCACCCGTAGCTCAATGGCTCAGGGAGTTGGGCAAGCTTGCTGCACTAGAACGCCTTTCATATAAACTTCTGGACAGGATGGACAGCTTTTACAATAAGTGGGGATCCTATCTTACCTTTATAGGTGTTGTAGATTAAGCCAATCATCTTAGGAGTATTAGGGTGGAAATGGAATGTTTTATCCTCTCACTGGGTATATTTGTTTTTGATGTTGTTTTTTTTTGTTTGTTTGTTTGCTTTATTTTCTAAATTGAAAACCCAATAAAAATTCAAATTACAAAAACGCGGCGGCGCCACGCGGCCGATACCACGGGATGGTGTCGCCCCGTGAAGAGATCGCAGATTAGGGGGGGCATACCGTCTTGCAGCACCCTGCTCTCCAGCCTTAACCCTGTTGGTCCAGACTGGAGCGCGCGCACATCCGCGTCACTAACCTGCTCCGCGGCCATGGCTGCGTAATCTATCCCCACGCGGACCGGGGCCGCCATGGCGCGTGAGAGGCAGTCTGCCACTACATTCAGTTTACCCGAGACATGCTGAATATCGGTAGTAAACACTGAGATCACGGCCAGCTGTCTCTGCTGCCGGCCCGACCACGGTTCTGAAACCTTGGCCATCGCGAATGTTAGTGGCTTGTGGTCAACGAACGTGGTGAAACAGCGCCCTTCCAGCCAGAACTGGAAGTGGCGAATAGCCAAGTGGAGAGCCAGCAACTCCCTGTCAAACGCGCTGTATTTACGTTCACTATCGCGCAAAGTCCTGCTGAAAAAGGCGAGCGGTTGCCAAGCGCCGGCTAAACGCTGCTCCACGACCGCCCCTATGGCCACATCTGACGCGTCAGTAGTGAGCGCTATGCGGGCCGTTGGGTCTGGATGTGCCAACAACGCAGCGTTTGCCAGGGCTGCCTTGACTTCTGAGAACGCCCGCTCTCGCTCCGGGGACCATTCGATCTTATTCACGGGTTTCTGCTTTTTGAGCACGGCGTACAGTGGTTGCATGAGCTGTGCTGCGCGGGGGAGGAAACGGTTATAAAAATTCACCATTCCCAAAAACTCCTGTAACGCCCTGACCATTTGTGGTCGGGGAAAATCTGCTACCGCGCGCACTTTGTCAGGCAGCGGAACCGCTCCTTCGGGAGAGACGCGGTGCCCCAAAAAATCAATCTGCGTCACCCCAAACTGACACTTCGCTGGACTGATTATTAAACCGTGCTCTCCCAACCTCCGGAAAACCGCCGTGAGGTGGGTTTCGTGTTTGTCTTCGGACGCGCTGGCTACCAAAATATCGTCCAGGTAGACGAATACGAAAGGGAGATTGCACAGCACCGCATCCATCATGCGTTGGAACGTCTGTGCAGCCCCTTTAAGCCCGAATGGCATGCGCAAAAACTCGAATAGGCCAAACGGAGTTATCACCGCTGTTTTGGGTATGTCCTCTGCGTGCACTGGGACTTGGTGGTAACCGCGGACCAAGTCTATTTTAGAAAAAACATGCGCTCCTGCCAAATGAACGGAAAAATCTTGGATGTGAGGAATTGGGTAGCGGTCGTGCGCTGTGGCGTTGTTCAACCTGCGGAAATCCCCGCAAGGTCGCCACGAACCGTCAGCTTTAGGGACCATGTGTAGCGGGGAAGCCCATGGGCTGTTTGAACGCCTGATGATGCCCAACCTCTCCAGGTTGGCGAACTCCTCGCGCGCTATGGCCAGTTTAGCTGTGTCCAAGCACCGAGGTTTTGCAAAAACGGGTGGCCCTGTGGTGGTAATAAAATGTTCCACCCCGTGTTTAGCGACAGCTGCAGAAAATGTTGGGACCGTGAGTGCTGGGAACTGAGTGAGCAGTGTGTGGAACTTACCGCTTGTAGCTGTGACGTTGGCTTGTGCTGTTGGCCGGGACGCTCGAGCTGTACAGGGAATAGAATCAAAAGACAGTGCATTAACCAGGCGCCTGTTAGCGACATCAACCAACAACCCATGTGAGCACAAAAAATCAGCCCCCAGTATATTGAAATTCAATGCTGCTATGACAAAAGTCCACTCAAATGTATGGCCGTGTAGAGACAGAAGCAGAGTCCTCTCACCAAAGGTTTTAATGTCCGAGCCGTTTGCTACTGCCATCTGGGGGCCGCTGGAACCTGCCAGCCAGTCGGCGTAGGACGGCATGATGAAACTCAGCTGGGCGCCGGTGTCCACGAGGAAATGTCTCCCGGAGCGTGCGTCCGTCAAGTAGAGCAGCTTGTTCTCCTCCCCGAGGGTCGCAGCTGCTACCGACCCCCGGTCTTGGCGTTTTCCCGAGCGCTTGAACTGACACGGTGGTATACATTTGCGTGCCTTCTCTGCAAAGCGGCGGTGATAGAAACAAAGGATGTCTCCTCCGTGTTCCTTGGCGCCCGCTGCCACTGTCGTCGGTGGTTCTGCTACCACCGTCAATGGCTCCTCGCCCTCTCCGGCCGTGGCGCCGAGCTCATTCGCCACTGCCGTGGTCACGAGCTCTCTGCTGGCCATGATGATCCGGTGTGCCTCCCGGGCCAGTGCACGGTAGTCCCGCTTGGCCAACAACGGCGAACTGGCCAGGGCCACTCTCGTCGCTGACGGAAGGATCCTGAGGAAGAGGTGGGTAAAGATGAAGTGGTCGTCGTCCGAGCCTTTCAACCTCAGCATCCTCTCCATCAGGTCAATGGGCGTGCAATCTCCCAACCCGGTCCACACTAGGAGTCTCTCTGCTCTCTCCTCAACTGAGAGTGTGTAGTGCTGGATGAGTGCGGCCTTCAACGCGCCGTATTTGTCGCTGGCCGGTGGCTGCTCCAGAAGGCTCTCCACATGCAGAGCCGTGTGGTTGTCGAGCTTTGCGATCACATGGTAGAATTTCGTTTCATCTACCGATATCCCCCGGAGGGCGAATTGCGCCTCAACCAGGTGGAACCAGGAGCGCGGGTTGTGCTGCCAAAAGTCCGGTAGCTGGACTGTAACGGCATACGCTTGGCTGGGGGCTCCCAACGAGGCTGGCTCCGGGGAATTCTCTTCGTGTTGCATGCTTCGTCTTGGGTCACCAGTGTAGAATGTGTAAATGATGAGGCAAGTTGGTCTCAAGCAGTTTATTACACATTCTCTCTCATGAGCATAGTAGAAAAGAGAGCATCTCACACAGAACTCTTCACTTATATACTCAGGTCCTTCTACATATCAAAAGGTCACATTGCATTCACATAAAAGATCACACTGCATGCACTTCCTTAATCCTTTAACATCCCCCTCACAGACTCTGGCACACAAAGCATCCTCCAAGCCGTCTCTGACATACAAAAGATCACATTTCACAGCTTCCTGTTATCTCCAAGGAAACTCTGCCCTTTGTTCTTATCAAAGATGCTGCTCATTATGTTTTGGCCATGTGCGGCCACAAGGGAATGTTTTTAGAGAATTTTTTAATTGCTTTCTTCAAAGCAAGGAAATGTATGAAAATTTCTGACTTTGAAGAAAGTAACTAAGAAGAAAGTAAAGCATTCTCTAAAGAAATCTTTCATTATTCTGGCATTTAGCAAATAGAAATAATTTTGGTAATCCTAACTAACAGGAAAAGAATCAGACGGTGAGAAAAAATGGCTATGTGTCTTTTTATACAGTGTATCATGATAAATTTTTAGATGAACAAAATATCTTAGAATAAAATATCTAAATAGATCAGTAAGTGAACTCCATTTTTACATTTTGCTGCATGATAATTAAATTGTTTTAATATTTTGATTTCCCTTTTTGTAATTTAGTCACTATAATTCCTTTCAGATGATTCCCAAAGAGCCAGAGACATTACAGAGATTAAGATTAAGATGATTGTTGCTGACTTGCAACCTGTTTTAGTTGTGAAGGATGCTGGTTTTCATCACGTTATAAAGGTATTGGATCACAAATGCCACATCCCTGGTAGGTACATAACATTTGGCGACACAAGATAAACTCATGGAGGCATGTGGAACACCAATTCGTCCTTTCCTGGAGCTCCCGGGGGAGCCGCCTGTGCCATGGACTCGTTGATATGAGGCTTTCCAGATGTACATGGTAGCGCTGGACCTGGGAAGAATGGAGAAACTGCGAGCTCATGCATTATTAGTACACAACCTGGGAATGGAGGGACAGAGAATTTTGGGCACGCTTGGAGATGCGGACACGTATGAAGAAATGGTTGAGTTAATGGCCCACCATTTCAGAGTGCTGGACAACGTCATCGTTAGGCGGATTAAGTTCAGACAGTGCGTCAACAGGTAGGCAGACCGATGGTGTGGTTCGTGTTGGACTTAAGGCAGTTGGCTGCTGACTGCAGGTTTGGGCCGTTGGAAGAAGAAATGGTGCGCGACCAGTTGGTGGAATATACCAACTGTGCCACAGTCCGCTCCAAGCTGCTCACGTTCCCGGGGGAGTTGACACTGATGAGAGCTGTCGAGTTAGCGCTACAGCTAGAAGCAGCAGATAAGCTAACTCGGGAGCTAAACGAGCGCCTTTCACCAGGAGGTTCAAGATCCCCCATGGCTGCACAGGTAATGGACCCGGACAGCGATGGGAGCATCGCGGACGATGTGGAAGAGGCCAACGCTGTATGGATGAGGTCTGCCCCGGAGAAGCCCAGGTGTATGGGTTGTGAGTCCACGAAGCACCGCCACAAGGACAGAGAATGTGAGGTAAGAGGGAAGCACTGTGGAAATTGCGGCCGTCTCCACCATTTCACGAGGATGTGCCAGTCAGCTGGACAAGAGAGCCCGTGCAAGACTTCAACTTCTCCCGCTCCAATGGTGGTGCACATGGTGTCCCTGAGTACCGATGGGCGCACGCGCTTCACAGTGATTCTGGATGGAGTTCCGGTACCGATGTTGGTCAACATGGGAGCGGAGAGTTCTGTGCTGAATTGGGCTGCAGTTAGACAGTGTTTTCCCCGCTACATGATTGGAAGTTTTTCAGCGCTGCTTTGTGGCTATGGAGGAGGACGATCGGCCACGGTGGGTACCATCACGTTGATGGCTCGGTACAAGTCGGCGATGATGGCCGCTGTGGAGTTCATTGTGATGGTCTATGGCTCTAACATCATGGGCTGCAACTTGTTTTATGGCCTTGGATTCTCCATCAGGAGCGGTGCTGGAGAAGAGTGGTCAGGTGGCGGGGTGCAGGACCGACCGGTTCCGAGGGTCTGGGATGACACGCTGTGGGATGAACCGTTGCTGGGCACTCCAGAAAGTGGACAGGTTGCATCACGCTCAGGGTCAGCATGAGAGGACCCCAGTGCCAGTGTACGAGCTGCCCTGGATGTGGGCGCCGGACAGCATGGGGGAGAACCTATGGCGATGAGCGGGGCCCAAACAATGGTCTCAGATGTTCCAGGAGCACGACTGTGGAGGACTGGTGAACACGGGACCACAGCAGTGGCTCTACAAGCAGTTGGGGCAGGACCGAGTGGCACTGGAAGAGTGAGTGCCAAGCAGAAACACCACAGGCCGTGCAAGGCTCCACTTGGATTCGCAGACTGGATTCAGGCTCGGGCGGAGGCAAGGTCCAGGCAGGTGAGACAGAAGCGGAACATGGAGCGGTACCAGGGTCAGCTGCAGGTGATGGGTGAGTGGCACGATCAATACCTGCTGCTGTCGGATGGCTCGTGGCGCCATCCCAGTGAGTTACGGCGTGCTCCGAAGGAGACGGGTAGGCACGACTCCAGATGGTTGGAGCGCTCGGAGGTGTGGAGGAGAAGATGCTCTGAGGAGGAGGCGACCAGCTGTGGTCCGAGAAGCGAACTGCCACCAGGGTTGGACTGATGGTGAAGGTCTGGGGGGTGGGGCACGGGTCATCCTCACTGAGTCATGGGCATGTTATTATTGTTCATTTGTTCTGTGTTAATAGTTTGGGGATTATTTTAGTATTGTATTTTAATTAGGAGACACGGCAGTAGTATTTTTTTCTTCACTGGACTGTTATTTAGCATAGGCGTCAGAATAACCCACCTTGCCATGTGGGGGGTAGAACGGCAGTCTACCCGTCCCCCCTAATTTTAGGTCTTTTAGTGTGAATGTCATAGGCCCCTTTTTGGTGATTTTAGTTTGTTTATGTTTAGCGGATGATTCGGGTTCCAAATTGGGGTGGGTCGATTGTGTGTGTGTGTGTGTGTGTGTGTGTTTTGGTCTTTCTGCAGGGGGGGGTAAATGTTCAGTATTTATTCTGTGTTATTATTGTTCATGTCGGAGCTCTTATTTGTGTGGTATGAGAAAGTGGCCACGGTTTCCGGTTCCGCCATCTCTGTTGGTATAAGAGGGGCTGCTGGTAGAGGGGCGGTCTCTTCCGCCTTTCCTCTGCCAAGCGGCTGCATGTACGGTTGGGTGTACTGAGTCCGGTTTGTTTAATAAAGTAGTTTTCAGCTCCACTCCTGGCCTCGTCCTTGTCTACGAGTTACGACATAACACTGATATGTGGACATCAAGAACAACTGAAGCATATTTGACTGTGTCTGGACATTTCATTGATCAAAACTGGCAGATGCAGGCTTGCAATCGGGAGACAGTTCATGTAGCTGTACAGTCACGCAGCGGACAATATAGCTGAGCTCCTCACAGTTATCTGATGACTGGGGCATTGCTAACAAAGTCCATGTTATTGTTACAAACAATGGAGCCAATGTGGTCTCAGCTGTGAAGAAAAGCTACTGGAAACATATTCCATGTTTTTCACACACCCTCACACAGTTCTGGACTCCATCCTGGAGAAATGTGGTGCTGTGGGGGACACAAGAGGACATGGCACTCCACCCAGGACAGGGGTTTGGTGGGGGAGAAGGTAGTCAGAAATGGTAATGGGGAAAAGGCAAGAAGAGCCAGCTAAAGGCACCAGAGTACTAGGGGGTATTAAAGCGTACCTGTGGTGGTCGTCTAAACGTATTCAACTTGAAAACATTAGGCAAAGTATTCGTTATTTGGTTAAATAATTATTGCCAGCCATATACCACCAGAGAAATATACAAATACGATCGCAGGCATGGCCAGCCAATGAAAACTCTGAGCGCAACCATGACACATGCGGATGTGACGTCATTACGTTGCCACTGAAAAGTCAATACTCCGTCTGTATGAGCGACTAGGGTGCTGTTGTGAGTGTTTTTATTCTATTATGGCTGAATTGTCGGACTCTGAGGAAGAATTCGTCCAACATGGCTACAGGTTTGAGCCAGAAAGGTCTTCTGAGGGTGAAAATGACGAAGTGTGTCCTCACACACAACGCAATTTCGTCTGAAAGGAGACGTCTGTGCCCTGTTCTGAGATTGCGCAATCACTTTTCCGCTACGATCTTCTGACAAGGTGAGCTGGGTTTGGGTACACAAAAGAAGTGTTTATCTTTGTTTTTCGCTTATTATAGAGACATCCAAAGGCTTTACATTCCGCCATGTTGCGATATCCATATCGCAGTGTATGTTTTTGTTGTTACAAGAGCGCCGAGTGTCTGCTGCTCTGTAGACTCATCGGCAGTCTGGCAGCCGTTACGACCTCAGATCAGACGAGACGACCCGCTGAATTTAAGCATTTATTTATTTATTTTCTACTCGTTTTAGTTCTGCATTTAATATGAACCCTGAGTTTGAAATAAACGTTTGAATTTGAATTTGAATATCCCGAAAGCCACTGTTCATCCGGGCACTCCAGGCTCAGCCAATATTGATCCAGATCGCGGTGCCAACGATATTACGTCACAGGAAGCGTCCTGGCAGACCATGTAGCTGCTAGTATGGCTGCACCCATGTTTTGCTGACATAGCTGAACCAGCACATCAGCAATGGATTTATATCACATTGCTTTGAACTTGAACTTGAACTTAAACTTGAACTAGAACGTGAGACAGGGGCTCAATATAATATCTTTTTTTTTCATGACCACCACAGGTACCCTTTAAGCCAAAGAAAGATGTGCCTTCCACCCCCACTGTGCCAGGTTCACACCTGAGGACACAGGGGTGTGAATGTATTGTATCAAGACCTGCTCTGTGACAGTATGTTAATGTGGATGTGGATGTGTGTGCATGTTTCACAGCTTGTATGTAATGTGTTTACCCTAGGTGCCGGAGGCGGGAATAAAGTGTATAAGAGAGTTCACTCTGGCACTCAGATTCATTCTGTTTGTACCTGTTGGCGGAGAATAAAGTTCTGTGTCGTCAGCTCATTGCCTCGTCTGATTTCCTCCTCCACAGTGTGATTGTTAGGTTCTTCCACCAAAGCACAAAAGCATCTGACCAGCTTAAAAAATACAATGTCAGCTGCAGTTCCCCGAACACAGACTAATCCAAGCAGTAGAGACAAGGTGGAATTCGGTGTTATATATGCTGGAGAGACTATGAACAAAAACAGGCAGTTGTAACAGCCCTTTGTCTTGTGGGGAAAAAACACATTGTGCTTGACCAAGGAAGAATGGTCACAGATCAACCAAGCCACTGAAGCCCTCAAGGCCTTTGAAGAGGCCACAAGGGAAGTTTCAGGTGAACAGTATGTAACTAGTTCAAAAGTCATACCTCTGGTCTGTCTCCTCCAAAAAGCAGTTACATCTGCTGGGCAGAAGGGGAACACCCTGGCGTCACTACTTACAATGCAGTGCAAGCGGCGCTTTCAGAACATTGAGCACAACCATACCCTTGCAGCCAGTACCTTTCTAGGTACAAGGTTAAAAAACATTGTCTTTAGTGATAATGGAAATGTTGAAATGATCAAATTAAGGCTCATCAGTGAGATGCAAGCTCTGGGCAGATGTGATGGACAGGTAACAAGCAGCAAACCCCCTGTTTCTCCAATTGCCACCGCCTCTGTGGAAACTATCTTGCCAGTAACATCACCCTCTGCAAACACCGAAGGTAACAGTGGGGACTGTTCAGCATCAAAGACAGGGTTATGGCAGGAGTTTGATAGGCGTGCGATGGCTTCTCAGGGAAATCAGAATAAAGCCACAAACATGTTCACTGAGATGCGCAGATTCACGGAAGAAAAAGTAATCTCAAGGAGTGAGGACCCTTTGCTGTGGTGGAAAAGCAATGAGATAGTGTTTCCAGTGCTTAGTAAAGTGGCAAAAATATCTTGGAACAGTTGCAACCTCAGTTCCAGCTGAGAGACTGTTTTCCAAGGCAGGAGAGACAATTAGACAGTGACAAAATCGGCTTAAACCTAAAAATGTGGACTTCCGGTCTGGACGCCATGGTGATAGCAACCTAACGCTGAAACTCCCAGACCCCAATCCAAGGAAAACATCTTCAAAATCAGACCTAACGGATTTTTGGAAGATTAAAAATCAAAAGACAATAACACCATGCCTAACCAAAAGCAGGGGAAACTGACATTCCCCAGGTCAGGACGCACAGCGACCGCAGAATCTGAACCGGAGGACCTCCGTTCAGAAGACGAGGACCTGGGCCTAGCTAACAAAAGGATTAGCTTGAAATCGCTATTTGACGAATTACGACGATTTCGGGCCGAATTTCTTGAATTCAGAGAGGATCTAAAAAGGACGAACAGCAGAATGGACCAGGCCGAAAACCGAATCTTGGAAGCTGAAGAAAGAGTAAAAGTTCTTGAAGATTCTGTGCTGGATTTACACAGAAAACAGTCAAGGCTGGAGGCTAAGCTAACCGACCAAGAAGGAAGACAGAGACGAGATAACATCAGAATTCACGGTCTGAAAGAAGGAGCTGAAGATAGTTTCAACACAATGGCGGAATGCGTGGAATCCTTATTGAGAGAGAAGTTGGATATTCCACAAACCACCGATTTGAAGATAGAAAAGGCCCATCGTACATTAGCCGCTAAGCCAGCGGCGGAAGCGCCCCCACGTTCTGTGGTGGTGAGATTCGCCAATTTCAAAATAAAACAAGACGTTGTAAGACGGGCTTGGCAGAAAAAAGGATTTATGCATCATGAGAGAAAAGTCTTCGTGGAGCACGATTACGCCCCTGAGGTTCTTAAAAAGCAACGGGAATATAACGACGCCAAAAAGGTTCTACGGGAACAGAATCTACGCTTTCAGACGCCATTTCCGGTGAAGTTAAGGGTCTTTTACGGTGAAGAGTCATGTCTCTACAATTCAGCGGAAGAAGCAACAACTGACATGGCAAGAAGAGGACTCCCGGTAACGGTGTTTAAACCCGCAGCGAATCTGAGCGAGAAAATCAGAGCTCAAACGTGGTCCACTCAGAGACCTTCAAAATCCACGGGCCAGCAGCGGGAAACCCAGCCCCAGAGCTACAAAGATAAGCTTTCCAGTTCCAGGAAGGAATAGCGACCTTTTTGTCTTTTTTTTTTTCTTTTCAGTCACTCTGCACTTCCACCCCCCCTCCTACAAGGTAACAAACATTAAAGGAGATGCAGAATCAGCATGTGGTAAAACCTTTCATGGAGCAGTTTTAGCATTAGAAACAGACGTCTTCTTAATTTAAAGGGAAAAAAAAATTTAAAAAATCATGTTAAAATAGAAACGTAACAATGACCCACATGTTCTCTCCACGCTAACAAATACTGTATTAGAGTGAATGTTTGCTGTGATGGGGGTGGGAGGGTGCACACAATCTCATAGGGTATAGGCATAAAAAAAAAAATAAATAAATAAATAAATCATTACAAATTCGGATTGGGATCTGAAATTCACGTTAAAAACATGGGACAACTTACAGGGGTAAGAGAGGGCCCTCAACACGTAACAGAGTTTGAGGAATTTCCCTCAGAGCCTACACTCCATCAGGGCTCTTACAGGGTCTTTAAAGAGACCCCAGCAAGTTTTTTTTTAAATTTTTTTTATTTAAGTTTTTGTAAAGGGTATACAGGTCATTACAGCATTGCATTGTTAACATTTTCATCGTACGTTCCCTTATATTTTGCTATTTGACAACATTGGTAGAATAGTTATTACAACACCCCTTTTTTTTTTAAAGTGAAAGAAAAAGTGGAATTAAAGAGAATTAAATTAAAACAAACAAACAAACAAACAAACAAAAAATCCGAATAAACAAACAAACAGAACAGGAAAAAACAAACAAACAGAAAATTAAGTAATTAAAAGTAAAAGAGCATCTGAGTAGCGTTGGAACAAAGAGTGGGACCATCATTGAAATGGTATTTGTCAAAGATCAGATCTAATGGAAGACACATATGCGATCCAGGGTTGCCAAAAGTTCATGAACCCATCCATGTCCTGTCTCAGTGCGAATGTCAACTTTTCCATCAAGTAAATGTCTTGAATCACGTTAATCCAATCTTCAGTTGTAGGACAGTCCTTCAGCATCCATTTTTTAGTTAGGGCTTTTTTACTTGCCAATATTAAAACATTGAATAAGTATTTATCTCCTCGTCTTTCCAGTGAGTCCGGTAGTAAACCCAAATACAAAGTTATAAAAGAAAAGGGAACTGTTATTTTGAATATTTTCCCCAATATTGTCTGTACATTGGTCCAATATTGGTGGATAACTGGGCATGACCAAAACACATGAAAATGATTTGCAGTCTTTTCACCACACAAGCGCCAACAGTTCAACCCCTTATGGGTAAATTTGTTTTGTGCAGGTGTTCTGAAAAATCTTAACAAATTTTTCCATCCAAATTCTCTCCACTGCAGGGATCAGGTACTTTTCCATTGCTGTCTATTTAGCTTTTCCCATATTTCCAATTGTAAAGTGAAATTCCCCTCTTTTTCCCATCTCTCTTTTATATATGATGTGTTGTCTCCTTTTAAGTCTTGAAGACCTTGGTATATTTTAGAAATGTATCTGATCCCTGGGATCCCTTTATATGCCATTAAGAAGACCTTCAGAACACCTGACTGGGCCCTTTCCAAATCCTCCTTTTTAAGTATATTGTTTATGTGGTGTCTAAGCTGAAAGAACCTGTAAAGATCTTGATTTATTAGACCTTGTTTTTTCAAATCTTCAAAACTTCTTAAAGTTTGCCCCTTAAAGAAATCGTAATATTTTATCAGCCCTTTCTCTTTCGACTCTTTAAATCTAGTGTCTGTTTTATTGGGGGTAAAGTCTTGATCATAGGCAATCCATTGCAGAAGTCGATAGGGCTCTTTAGCTTGATTCTCTCTGACTATCTTAAACCAAATTTTTAGCGGGGTCTCTATCCACGGGTTAGTGTTATTCAAGAGTTTAGGTAAGGCATTGTTCCCTATTATCGCCTGTAGGGGGATGTCACTTGTTATTTGGCATTCCATCTCCTTCCATTGTGCAGTGTAGACTGGGTTACATATCTCTACTAAAGTTTTAATTTGTGCAGCTATAAAATAGTCCCTGATATTTGGCAGTGCGAGCCCACCTTTGTCTTTGTTTAGCTGTAGGGTTCTATATCTGATTCTAGGTCTCTTGCCCTGCCATATGAATCTTGAGATCCTTCTGTCTAGCTCCTGCCATGTTTTTTGGGGGGGTTCTACCGGTATTGTTTGGAAAAGGTATAGAAGACGTGGGAGTATATTCATTTTAACTGTTTCAATTCTTTGTGCAGTACCTAAGAATGGTATCATATTCCATCTTGCTAGGTCAGATTTTATTTTTGTCACCAATGGATCATAGTTTAGTGTTATTTCGAGTTGAGTTGTTTCGGGATATTGATCCCCAGATATTTCATAGATTCCAGCTCCCAGTTAGTTTTGAGTTCACTTAGTGAATAATGATTCAACATAGTTGAATGTTAAAACCTGGGTTTTATGCATGTTTAATTTGTACCCCGATAAATCTCCATAGTCTGAAAAAACTGAGATTAGTTCTGGTAAAGAAGTGTCTGGTTGCCCTAGGTATATTAAAATGTCATCAGCAAAGAGTGCTATTTTATGTTCCTTCTGACCAAGTGTAATACCTTGAATTTTTTGATTTTGTCTTATCCATTGGCTCAGAGGTTCTATGAAGATTGCAAAGAGCAGTGGAGACAGGGGGCAGCCTTGACGACATCCTCTTTCCAGCTCAAAAGATGATGATAAATTACCGTTAATCCTTATTTTAGCTGTTGGTTTTTTGTATAATGCCTGTATAGTTCTACTGGAAAAGATTCTATATAGGAAAGACCAGTCAACCGAATCGAATGCTTTTTCAGCATCTAATCCCAATATGACTGCATTTAAGTTATATTTTTTTATATGATGAATTATGTGTAAAGTGCGTCGAATGTTGTCTTGTGTCTGTCTTTGTCTTATAAAACCTGTTTGGTCTAAGTGAATTAAGTCTGTCAGTATGTTTTCTAACCTTTTGGCAAAGATAATGGTAAAAAGCTTATAGTCCTGATTTAATACACTGATTGGTCTGTAGTTGGAGCATTCTAGTTTATCCTTTTCAGGTTTAGGTATAACTGCAATGACCCCTTCTCTCCAGGAGGGGGGGATTTCCCCTGTGTGGAGGACATAGTTAAATGTTTTCAAGAGGAGAGGAGATAGTTGCTGTTTAAAGGTTTTGTACCATTCTGCTGTATAGCCATCTGCTCCTGGGGATTTGTTAGCTTTAAGATTCAGAATTGCTTTTTCCAATTCTTTAGGTTGTATTTCTGACAGTAGTGTTTTATTTTGTGATTCCGTAAGTTGGGGAAGGTGTAATGTGTTTAGGAATGTCTCGGATGCATTTTTATGTTTTTTGTGGGAGTATAAGTTCTTGTAGTAATTCTCGAAGCTTTTAAGAATATCCTGAATTCTGAATTTTATTTCCTTTGATACTGGGTCTCTGATTTTGTAGATTGCTCTTTCTGTTTGTTGTTTCCTCAATTCATAGGCTAGTAATTTTGCCGATTTACTGCCTGCTTCATAGTGTTTTTGTTTCAGAAATGTAAGTTTCTTCTGGATTTCTATTGTGTAGATCTCATTTATTTGATTTTTAATTTCTTTAATCTTGAGCAAGCCATTAGAATGAGTGTTGTCTTTGTGTTCTTTTTCTAGGTTCTTGAGTTCTGACTCTAGTGTGATTAGTTTTTCTTGTCTCAGTTTCTTTTGGGTTGCCAGTTTTGCAATAATTTTTCCCCTTATTACAGCTTTGCACGCATCCCACAGTATTAAAGGGGATACTTCTCCATTATCGTTTTCTTCCAAATATTTGGAAATATCTGATTCCAATTCATCTTTCAGTGGTCCTTTCAGGACATTTGAATTCAACCTCCAGGAAAATGTATTATTTGTGTATTTTTGGATGTTTAAGTCCATATAGATCGGACTGTGGTCAGAGAGATCCATCAGTCCTATTTTACATGTTTTTACTCTTCCAATGTCTCTATTAAACATAAAAAAGTAATCAATCCTTGAGTAAGATGAATGTGGCGTTGAATAAAAAGTATAATCTTTTACATTGGGGTTGAATTCCCTCCATACGTCACAGATTCCCATTTCTTTTAGTAGCATCCGAGTATTCCTATTTTGAGTGTTATTTTGGTAGTGTTTTACAGGGTCTTTAAAGAGACCCCAGCTCAGGAAGTTTTTTTGACAGTTTTTTGTTTTAAAGTTTTGTACACTATGTTCTTAATGTTTTTTATGTTCTTAATGTTCTTCAGTTTCTGAGTAGCAAAAAAGAGGGCCACCACACTGTTATACTAAATAAGAAAACACAATGGAGAAACAGGGTGTAACCAAAATAGCCTCATATAATGTAAAAGGGATCCTGAATCCAGTTAAAAGATCCAAGATTCTACGCAAAATAAAAAAAGACAAAGCAGAAATAATATTTTTACAAGAAACCCACCTAACAGACGTGGAACACACTAAACTCAATAGACAAGGGTTTAAAATGATCTCTTCATCTTCATATAAATCAGGGAGGAGGAGGGGAGTAGCGACATTGATATCAACCAAAATTACATTTGAAAAAAAATCAGAACACAAAGATAAAGAAGGGAGGTACAGTTTGGTAATTGGGCAGCTAGAGGGAGAAGATATCACCCTGCTGAATGTATATGCACCACCAGGGGCTAAATGGAAATTTTATAAAAATGTATTCGACCTCATGATAACTAAAGCCCAAGGTTTAGTGATATGTGGTGGAGACTTCAATCTAAGACTGAATCCATACTGGGATGCAACAGGTAATTCTTCACATCAAAATAACACCCAAAATAGGAATACTCGGATGCTACTAAAAGAAATGGGAATCTGTGACGTATGGAGGGAATTCAACCCCAATGTAAAAGATTATACTTTTTATTCAACGCCACATTCATCTTACTCAAGGATTGATTACTTTTTTATGTTTAATAGAGACATTGGAAGAGTAAAAACATGTAAAATAGGACTGATGGATCTCTCTGACCACAGTCCGATCTATATGGACTTAAACATCCAAAAATACACAAATAATACATTTTCCTGGAGGTTGAATTCAAATGTCCTGAAAGGACCACTGAAAGATGAATTGGAATCAGATATTCTCAGGTATTTGGAAGAAAACGATAATGGAGAAGTATCCCCTTTAATACTGTGGGATGCGTGCAAAGCTGTAATAAGGGGAAAAATTATTGCAAAACTGGCAACCCAAAAGAAACTGAGACAAGAAAAACTAATCACACTAGAGTCAGAACTCAAGAACCTAGAAAAAGAACACAAAGACAACACTCATTCTAATGGCTCGCTCAAGATTAAAGAAATTAAAAATCAAATAAATGAGATCTACACAATAGAAATCCAGAAGAAACTTACATTTCTGAAACAAAAACACTATGAAGCAGGCAGTAAATCGGCAAAATTACTAGCCTATAAATTGAGGAAACAACAAACAGAAAGAGCAATCTACAAAATCAGAGACCCAGTATCAAAGGAAATAAAATTCAGAATTCAGGATATTCTTAAAAGCTTCGAGAATTACTACAAGAACTTATACTCCCACAAAAAACATAAAAACGCATCCGAGACATTCCTAAACACATTAAACCTTCCCCAACTTACGGAATCACAAAATAAAACACTACTGTCAGAAATACAACCTAAAGAATTGGAAAAAGCAATTATGAAACTTAAAGCTAACAAATCCCCAGGAGCAGATGGCTATACAGCAGAATGGTACAAAACCTTTAAACAGCAACTATCTCCTCTCCTCCTGAAAACATTTAACTACGTCCTCCACACAGGGGAAATCTCCCCCTCCTGGAGAGAAGGGGTCATTGCAGTTATACCTAAACCTGAAAAGGATAAACTAGAATGCTCCAACTACAGACCAATCAGTGTATTAAATCAGGACTATAAGCTTTTTACCACTATCCTTGCCAAAAGGTTAGAAAACATACTGACAGACTTAATTCACTTAGACCAAACAGGTTTTATAAGACAAAGACAGACACAAGACAACATTCGACGCACTTTACACATAATTCATCATATAAAAAAATATAACTTAAATGCAGTCATATTGGGATTAGAAGCTGAAAAAGCATTTGATTCGGTTGACTGGTCTTTCCTGTATAGAATCTTATCCAGTTTCAATTTTCATAACAACTTCATTAGAACTATACAGGCATTATATAAAAAACCAACAGCTAAAATAAGGATTAACGGTAATTTATCATCATCTTTTGAGCTGGAAAGAGGATGTCGTCAAGGCTGCCCCCTGTCTCCACTGCTCTTTGCAATCTTCATAGAACCTCTGAGCCAATGGATAAGACAAAATCAAGAAATTCAAGGTATTACACTTGGTCAGAAGGAACATAAAATAGCACTCTTTGCTGATGACATTTTAATATACCTAGGGCAGCCAAACACTTCTCAACCAGAACTAATCTCAGTTTTTTCAGACTATGGAGATTTATCGGGGTACAAATTAAACATGCATAAAACCCAAGTTTTAACATTCAGCTATGACCCAAATCATTTTTCACTAAGTGAACTCAAAACTAACTGGGAGTTGGAATCTATGAAATATCTGGGGGTCAATATCCCAAAACAACTTGACAAAATTATAACACTAAACTATGATCCACTGGTGACAAAAATAAAATCTGACCTAGCAAGATGGAATATGATACCATTCTTAGGTACTGCACAAAGAATTGAAGCAGTCAAAATGAATATACTTCCACGTCTTCTATACCTTTTCCAAACAATACCGGTAGCACCTCCCAAAAAAACATGGCAGGAGCTGGACAGAAGGATCTCAAGATTCATATGGCAGGGTAAGAGACCTAGAATCAGATATAGAACCCTACAGCTAAACAAAGACAAAGGTGGGCTCGCACTGCCAAATATCAGGGACTATTTTATAGCTGCACAAATTAAAACTTTAGTAGAGATATGTAACCCAGTCTACACTGCACAATGGAAGGAGATGGAATGCCAAATAACAAGTGACATCCCACTACAGGCGATAATAGGGAACAATGCCTTACCTAAACTCTTGAATAACACTAACCCGTGGATAGAGACCCCGCTAAAAATTTGGTTTAAGATAGTCAGAGAGAATCAAGCCAAAGAGCCCTATCGACTTCTGCAATGGATTGCCTATGATCAAGACTTTACCCCCAATAAAACAGACACTAGATTTAAAGAGTGGAAAGAGAAAGGGCTGATAAAATATTACGATTTTTTTAAGGGGCAAACTTTAAGAAGTTTTGAAGATTTGAAAAAACAAGGTCTAATAAATCAAGATCTTTACAGGTTCTTTCAGCTTAGACACCACATAAACAACATACTTAAAAAGGAGGATTTGGAAAGGGCCCAGTCAGGTGTTCTGAAGGTCTTCTTAATGGCATATAAAGGGATCCCAGGGATCAGATACATCTCTAAAATATACCAAGGTCTTCAAGACTTAAAAGGAGACAACACATCATATATAAAAGAGAGATGGGAAAAAGAGGGGAATTTCACTTTACAATTGGAAATATGGGAAAAGCTAAATAGACAGCAATGGAAAAGTACCTGATCCCTGCAGTGGAGAGAATTTGGATGGAAAAACTTGGTAAGATTTTTCAGAACACCTGCACAAAACAAATTTACCCATAAGGGGTTGAACTGTTGGCGCTTGTGTGGTGAAAAGACTGCAAATCATTTTCATGTGTTTTGGTCATGCCCAGTTATCCACCAATATTGGACCAACGTACAGACAATATTGGGGAAAATATTCAAAATAACAGTTCCCTTTTCTTTTGTAACTTTGTATTTGGGTTTACTACCGGACTCACTGGAAAGACGAGGAGATAAATACTTATTCAGTGTTTTAATATTGGCAAGTAAAAAAGCCCTAACTAAAAAATGGATGCTGAAGGACTGTCCTACACCTGAAGATTGGATTAACGTGATTCAAGACATTTACTCAATGGAAAAGTTGACATTCGCACTGAGACAGGACATGGATGGGTTCATGAACTTTTGGCAACCCTGGATCGCATATGTGTCTTCCATTAGATCTAATCTTTGACAAATACCATTTCAATAATGGTCCCGCTCTTTGTTCCAATGCTACTCAGTTGCTCTTTTACTTTTAATTACTTAATTTTCTGTTTGTTTGTTTTTTGCTGTTCTGTTTGTTTGTTTATTTTTTTTTTATTTAATTCTCCTTAATTTCACTTTTTCTTTCACTTTAAAAAAAAAGGGGGGGTGTTGTAATAACTATCCTACCAATGTTGTCAAATAGCAAAAAATAAGAGAACATGTGATGAAAATGTAAACAATGCAATGCTGTAATGACCTGTATACCCTTTACAAAAACTTAAATAAAAAAAAAAAAAACTAAAAATGTGAACATGTTGCTTTTCCGAAACACCAATCTAAAACTTGAATAGACTGTTATCTAGCCACTAAATGATCAAGCGTACCTTATCCAGTTGGTGAATATGCTGTTGTACATTAGCTATCAACTAAATAAAGACAAATGAGCATTAGCTGTTTTCACTGAAAAACACTGGTCCTTGCTAAGTGACAGGAGGTGTTGTTCACAGTTCACACAAGGGTTGATGAGAAGTTGGAATTTCAATTCAATTCAATTTATTTATATATCGCTAAATCACAACACAGGTCGTCTCAAGGCACTTTACAGAAAAGAGTGGATTTAGGCCACACTCTTAGTTTATAGAACCCAGCAGAGACCCCTAAGAGCAAGCACTGCGGCGACACAGGCAAGGAAAAACTTCCCTTTAACGGGCAGAAACCTCAGGCGGAACCATAGCTCATAGAGGACAGCCATCCGCCTCGACCAGCTGGGTTGAGTAGCTACATTCAAAAACAAACATACAAATACAACATTCAAAGCCAAACAGTCCAGTACCAAGCCTGGCCAGGCTGCACATGCAAGCAAAGGCCTGGCAGGGGCAGCATTTCTAACTAAAGGCCTTATCAAAGAGAAAAGATTTCAACTTGCTCTTGAGTAAAGAGAGAGTGTCTGCCTCCCGAACTGAACTGGGAAGACGGTTCCACAGGAAGGGAGCTTGATAGCTGAAAGCTCTACCTCCCAATCTACTTCTAGATACCTTGGGGACCAGTAGTAGTTTGGATTTTTGGGAGCGCAGAACTCTGGTTGGATGATAAGGAACTAAGAGTTCTTGCAGGTAAGAAGGAGCCATACCATTAAGAGCTTTATAGGTTAAGAGAAATATCTTGAATTCAATTCTATATTTTATTGGGAGCCAATGTAAAGAAGCTAAAACTGGAGTAATGTGATCTCGTCTCCCTGTCCTCATAAGGATATGTGCAGCTGCATTCTGAATGAGTTGGAGAAACTTTATGGACTTATTTGGGCAACCTGTTAAAAGCGAGTTACAATAGTCAAGTCTAGAGGTGATAAAGGCGTGGACAAGTTTCTCTGCATCTTTATGAGACAGGATGGACCTAATTTTAGAAATATTACGCAGATGGAAGAAGGCGGTCTTAATGGTTTGGTGTATATGAGAGTTGAAAGACACAGCTTGGTCAAAGACAACTCCAAGATTCCTAACAGAAGATGTAGAAGCCAGTGCAATGCCATCTAGTGTTGTTATCTTGCTAAAAAGAGTACTTCTTGCATGTTTGGGGCCAAAAATGATGACTTCAGTTTTATCTGTATTCAGCAATGGAAAGTTGTAGTTTATCCACGATGAGGTCAACATCCAAATTCTTTCATTGTAATAAAAACGAGTGAAATTTTTGTTATATCTGTAAATACATTTAGAAATGATGAGGCCAGGTGAATGGGCAAACTCAGCTTTATTGATATGTTGGCCACACAATACAACCACCAGGCAGGGGCATCGGCAAAGAGGCCATGAAATGGATGCCCCTGGTATTTATAGGGCGGTGCAGTGGCGGAAGAGGAACTGACCGCCACTACACTGCACTTCATAATAAAATCCACAATAATACAACATCACATTTTCCTCCCCTGTAGAAAGTCCAAAAACACACACACCATTAAGACCCTCCCCAATTTAGGACCCGAATCACACACTAAGAAAACTAAACTGAAATTAACAAATGGCCTACCACATTCACAAAACAAAACTTAAACTAGGGAGGATGGGTGGACTACCGTCCTGCTCACATGGCAAGGTGGATTACTCTGCCACCTGTAAAGTAAATAAAGTCCATTAATAACTTAAAATACTGCCGTGTTCCTAACTAATAAATCACCCCAAACAATAACATTTATCACATGCACAAACATATGAACACGAGAACTAATTAATAACATTACTGTCCTTTGGGCAGAAAAAGGAAGAACCGGCCTAGGGGGGGCCCAGGGCAGCCCCTCAGCAGACGTGCCCCTGGAAGTAGCAGGCTCCCAGAACAGTGGCTGATCTTATGGACGAAAGCGCCTCTCCTCATCACCACCGACTGCTGCTCTCGTCCAGCCCCACCACCAGAAGCCTCTTCCCCGACACACTGCAGCTTATTGGCATGCCTCGCTGTGCCATCACACAGCTGGAAGTAAGCTGCGCCCAGCTTAGCCATGATGCGTAGCTGTTCCGCTGGCTGTTGTCTGGCCCATATCTGCTGTGGATGTCCCACTTCTCGAACCCGGACCAAATCCATGACCGTAAGTGGGGTTCTGCTCGGCCTGATATGGTGCTGCTTGGCACGCAGTCTCTCTGTGTCTGTTGGTCTGGCCCCGTCCTCTTCTAAAGCTGTTGTAGCGGTCGCCATCGTAGCCGCTGATCCTCCATCCCTCTGTGGCCAAGCTCCAGAGGAATCGGGGGCTAACACATTGGCATCACTCGCCAGTGCAGGTGCCTCGCCACCATGCTCGGTACCCCTTTCTACCGTCTTCTGAGCACCGGCACTGAGACTGTCCTACACCGAAGCTGGGTGAGGCTGGTCCTGCTTGACTGCCGTGGTGTCCGTTAGTTCTTCGTCCCACACGTTGTCCTCTACCACCGGAGTCGGTGGGTTCCACTGGCCACAATCAGATCATTCTTCCCCAGCGCTGTCTTTTATGGTGTGTAGCATCATCGTCTCCTCAAAACCAAGACAGAAGATCACTTCTCTTCAGTTTACAGGAATTTCATTTTATTCATTACACAGGAATATCACTTTTCTGCCTTTTCAGGAATATCACTGGCTTTTATGTCGACTCATGCAGGCTTCTTCCAGGCCTGACCAAAGATGCTTGCTTTCCCAGGACCCCAATGTAAACAGTTGCCTCTTACAGAGATTGTAAGGATCAGAATTTGCTTTTAAAGGCTCAAAGGAACATAAAACTCAGGAGACCAGACCTCTCAACGTGAACACTGCATTTGATAACGTACCTTTTCACAGGAAACCAATGTTCTTAAAAGAGTCATAAACCACTTAATCTGACGGGTTTATAGCCGATGCTGTCCAGGTTCCTTCGCCCAGATACTAAAGGAAATCATCTACAGCTCAACAGTACCTCCTAGCGGATACCTACGGAATGTGTTTCCAGTATGTAGGATGACTTTTAATTTGTTCCAAACATTAAGTTTCTTTCAGCTTATCCTCTGGATCCTAAGGACACTGAAAATCATCCCTCTTTTATCACCAACCATGGTTTGCTGCATGTTTTTGCTGCATTTTGATCTAAATGTGAATGCATGTATTATAATTATGTATAAGAAGTGTTATATTCATGAGTGTTATTGGAGTAATGGTATAAGTGCATGATCACCAAATATTAGCCAAGTCATTTAATTTAGTTAGGTTTTATATTGAGCATTTATTTCATAAGAACTGACTGAGTGTTGATTTTCCCTCTGAAATTTCATGGGATGGTGTCTTCATTTGATTGGCTGCTCTCAAACAAAGAAGTGTTCTCACATTGGATAGCAGCCATTTCAAACTGCTTCTGAAAAAACCGATTGGTCTTCTTGCGACAAACATCATCAGTTTTACGACCCGGCAAGGTAACTTTAAAAGAGAGAAGTCAGAGATCAGCAAAGTTAAGAAAAAGGGTAGAAAAAAGTAAGAGACAACAGGCAGGAAGATTAGAAAGAAGCAAAATAGAAAGCGGTGATAAGATTAAGAATTAGAAACACAGAAAGAAGAAAGAAAGAGATTTTGAGAAGGATTAGGAACTAAATTAAGATTAAAGAAGCAGGATAGTAATCTAGATCTCAGAAGAAGATTTTATTCCACCGTTTCAAGGCCCTGTGAAGTTTTATTTTATTCTCTGTGTGTTCGTCAAGTCTTTCGTTATATTCTGGTCACTGAGGAGAAACCATTTTTCTTTAGAGCTCGTCCCTTTTAGAGAATCAAATTCTCAAACTTTTTCCTTCACCTCAGAAGCCATTCTTATCCTAGTAAATGTTTTTCTAACATTTTTTTTTTTCATGACTTTTCACGCCATTAAAGTGGACCTTTAATTTGCCTAGTTTAAAGTGAACAGAGACTGAGAAGATTTTCCTTCAGTTTTTTTGGCCTATCCCGCTACAAGAGACCTCAAATTTAGATTCTTTTCAAGGACTTTTCACGCCGCCCTGAGACAAATCATCCACGGCTGCAAGTGTCTCCTTGAAGGGCCCCCCAGCTGAGTTTACACTTCCACGGCTGTGAGGAGGCATCGCAGCAGCCGCTTTCTCCGACGTCCTAACTCCCAACTCGGCCGGTATCGACCCGCTGAAACGTGGACCTACAGCTGTCTTGTGAGTGAAACTCTTATTTCTCCTATCTCCTGGGTTAAAACGTGATGTCCTAACAATTAAATTACAATTGAATATGGCCCGTATTTCAGGGCTCAATTAGTCTCTCAGCCACAGGATAAAGCTATAAACTGAAGGAAAACTCTTAGTCATTTTTAAGTAACTGCCCTTAAATTTTTGTAGATTAATTCAGGAGTCATTTTTAGATAATTAGCTTATGAATTTTCCCCATAAAATTGCGTTGTTTTGTTAAAACATTCCAGCCTCATTTACCGTTGAAACATAAGTCTGTTCCTCCTTGGTTCTGCAGAGGTGTAACGCTGGATTTTATGTTCAGGAACCCAATATCAGTTGATGTGATATTTTACGCTGTCATCATCTGAATCTGTTTATTCATCATTTGAACGCTATGCCATGTAAACTAACTAACTAACTAACCTGCACTTATATAGCGCTTTTCTAGTCACAAAGACCACTCAAAGCGCTTTCATTAATACTAACCCTCTATTCTAAGGGCCTATAGGAAACAAATATCTAGGGACAATTTAGAACAGCCAATTAACCTAACATGCATGTTTTTGGCATGTGGGAGGAAACCGGAGAAATCCCGGAGTAAACCCACGCAACACGGGGAGAACATGCAAACTACTGAATGAGTTTAATAAAAGGGATGAATGAGAGCAGTTGAAGCGTTTTCCTTTCGCATATACAGGTTTCCTAATCACGGCAGGACAAAAACTCACTGAAACTTTGAGACTGATTCATTAAGTAATTTAAGGTACAAAATTAATTAAAATTAAAGTTAATATTATTGTCCGTTAGGACTGGTGCCCCTTTTACGAGTGCTTTTATTTAATTTAGCGGGTGTAGAAGTGATGGTTTAACTCCGCCCCCTTTCACACCCACTATTAAATAAAATAAATAATTCCTGTACCTTATGACAAATATTTTTATAGGCAATTCACCCTACAGTTTAATGGTGCGCCCGCTGTGAGGCCTCTGTAATTGGGAAACATATATGCAAAAAGAAAATTCATTGAAATCATAATTTTTTTCCTGCAAATATCGAGTCTGTGTGTTTGTTTGAGAGGCTGAGGCCACATCTCTCCTCCTGCCTGTGTGTCTGTTGTGCTTGTTTACCTAACCTCCCGCTGAGGAGGCTGGTGGCTGATTGCTGCAAAGGGGGGTGAGTGATTCACCCACTAAAGTCAACAGTTTTTGATGCATGCAAAGAAGTTTAAACAATATTATTATATGCTGGATTAAGAAACATAGAGGCCTAGAGTGACAGAAACGCGAAGAAAACCATCCTGTCTCTTGCCAGTTTAACCTTCCGGCGATTATCCCGAAAGGAGTAATTAAACTGGCCAGTTCTGTAAATTACCCAAGCGTGGTGACGTCAGATTAAGCTGGACGCGGTTTGATCTGGTCACTGAATAAACCGCTGGGGAAAGTAGCGCTAAACTATACCCGGAATTAAAGGGGTTACATTATTTGTGAAAGTTGGAGATTAAACTCTCATTTTGAAAAGCAAGGCGTGGCGTTGTCGCTGAGACTCGCGCCCGCATCACGTGTCACGTGAACATGCACAGTCGCGCGCGTGACCGAAAGGCGTGCACGAAAACTGCGCATGAGCAGAGTAAGCGTGCAGACGCCATTTTGAAGGCGCTAAGAGGGAGTCACCCTAGCCGCCATTTTGAGTGAGACCGGTAGACCCACCCAGAGCGACGTCACCAGTGTCTCCTCCCCCTGGGAGGGCAGAGACAACTGCCTCCATCGTGTGGTCAACTATAGGAGTTGCATTTCTTGCATGAATGCACACTCGGATTAAAGCAGAGCAAATCTATTAAGCTGATTTATAATCAAACAGAACTTCCAAATTGACTTTAAATCAATCCGAATTATCCGGAACAACCTAAATTTAAACCCAAATCAAAGTTTTATCCCAAGAACCAAAAGGAGAAGGAAACTTGTGGGTTTGAAGTTTGTTCTCATTGGTGGAAGAGCTTTTGACTACATATACACACAGTGAAAGAACATAGAAGCATAGACTTTGTATTTACTCACGTATGTTAACCACATATTTTAATCTTTTTAGTTAAAAGCATATATTCACACATCTTACGCTAAAGTCTGCAAACTTTTGAAGCTATATATATGTGTTTTGTTTTAAAGATCACTTTGTGCGATTTCTTTCACAGGAAGCCATTCAACTTAGGGACTCAAATAAATGACAATGTTCATTTAAACTCAAGTTAATGTTAATCCTGTGCATGTTGGTAAAGGATTTAGTGATTTACTAAATATTTAACCAAAATTCTCCAAAATTAGGAAACCACATCCAGCAATTAACACTTGAAAGCTTTAGCTTATTTACAGTCAGTGTTGCTTTTGATTCATGTTTCCTCCCCAGGAGAAGGAAAACATTTAACCAACTCACTATTTCTCACCAGGATTTGAAATACGTCAAAAGGTGAAAACTTTGACTAGTCTGTAAAACATTTTAATTTTTTTTTCTTCTCTTTTTAAATGAACATTAACTTTAATCCTAAGGAAGCCTTAGTGACAATACGCAAAGACAGTTCATTTGTTTCCTAACTTGTAAATATTAAAACATTGAAAGGCTTTAAATGAAGATAAGCTCTAACAAATAGAACCAAGCCAGTTCTAACTTTAAAACAAAGTGAAGACTTATACTGTAACCCTAAAGCCTTAAAGCATTTAACCTTTTCTATTTTTTTTTTTTTTTTTGCTTTCTTTTTCTTTTGTAAATAAAATCATTACTTTCAAGTGAGATTCAACAAAAAATTCACAACCTAGTTGAGGACTATTCCAAAACTACACTTTGATAACTGAACTGAAAGAAGTCAATCGACACATATTTTTTTTTTTTTGCTTTTGTCTTGTGAAATACAAATCAAAATACAGTGTCAACAAATAAACTAACACCTATTCCACATTTCTAAAGAATTCCAAAATATTTGCTTTCCTTCTTACAAGCCTGGAAGTTGAAACAAACTCCAAAAAGAAGCTTGTAATTACCCTCACTGTAAAACGACACTCAAGGTTAACTCTTGACGCACAACTTTAGCTATAATCAACGAATTGACTTCAAGCTAAGTGTTACACGAACGGTCAAACATGTCGAGTCCACTTGACGAATTAAATGACCTTCAAGTAATATTGGAAGGGTTGGCTTCCGACCTTATACCCGGTTTCTCCAAACAAGTTCGGGATACTCCACCCAGAGATTTGAAACAAATCACGAAAAAACTTTCGGATGAATGCGAAGCTAACCCACCGAAAGCAAAGGAAATCCCCGGTGTGTTAGGAAAGTTTGCACTAGCATTAGTTGCAAGGCTAAAACGAGCTGAAACCCAAGTACTCTACGCTGAAAAGGAACTGGTGAAACAACAAACAACCATCCTTTCTCTTCAGGAAGAGAACAAATCCCTTGTGAAAAAGCAGGAACAAGCTCGCATAGAGAAAGAAGACACCCAAGCTATGCTCGATCAGACATTGCTAAATCTGGAACAAGCAGAGGAAGAAAAGCAACGACTAGAAGACAACAATACCTCACTTCAGCAAGAAAACGAGGAATTGAGAACCGCCCTGCTTTACAAAGAGAATCAACTCAAGGAAGTTGAAGGTCAATTGGACGAAACAAGCTCCGATTATGGGAAATGCAAACTGCTCCTACGAGAAGCACAACAAGGTCTTCAGGACGTCCAAGAAGAGCTGGAAGACCACCGCAAACAAAGGGGTCTGAGATCAGAATCCATGAACAGGCCGGTTCCCTCGACAAAGGGGGGCATCCCCTCATGGGATGGGGACTCCCCCGGCTCACACTCACCTGACCCGTTCAGACCTGAATGGCAATGTGAAAGACGTGTGCAAATTCCATCCGATGGAGATCTCAATAAGATCGCTCGCCACGTCACGAAATTTGACCCCTCAACCAGTGGGTCACCTGATACCAGGGCTTATTTGCAAGACATCGACTACTACTTGCATAAATACCCTGATGCTACTGTTGACGACCGCATTTATTTGATCAAGTTGACATCCAACAGGTCGGTATCAAAATTTATAGATCGGCAACCATTTGACATCAAGATGAACCACCGGAAGCTCTATGAAGCCATTGAAAGAGAGTTTTCCGACGACTGCTTACAGTCAGGGCTAGCGACAGCCCTAGCTGTGAAACAGGGTCGCTTAGAACCCCCACAGGCATACTACCAGCAACTCCTGCGCGCATATTTCGGATCTCAAAACACGCCTGAGATGGAAGAAGACCACAATTTCAAGGCTCTGTTCATTCAGAATCTCCATCCCACGATTGGACACCACCTTGGAGTCATGGCTAACCCAAAGACAAACTCGATAAACCAGCTAAGAGAGTTCGCACATTATGCATTCCAGAAACAGCAACAAAGCAATCAGAAGCATACCGAGTCTACCGCGGTGTTAGCAGTCAACACCGCATCAGACACCCTGGACCTAGAGGGTGCCCCAAGGCCAGCCCCTGTTCCAGCATCTCGGTCACAAATAAAACGACGACAGTCCTCTAGTCAAGATAAGTCGAGTCATGACCCGGAAAAATTTTTGACACCAAGTTCCAAGCCAACATCACCAAAACCTGACTACCGTCGGAGACTAAGCCCACCAGGTAAGTCACGAGAATACGGTACGGATACCCGGGATGACAGATATCGATTTTGAGACTCACATAATCGCGGGAGGTGGTCACCTCCTTCGTACCGCCGGAAAAACTTCAACAGGGAAGCAAGACCTCCCCCTGGAAAGTTTAACTCCAAACCCTGGGAGAAGAAAGAAAAGCCCATTTTCAGCCAAGAAGACCTGGAGACTCTCCAACGCATACTTGACGAACTGAAGAGGAAAAAGGAGGCGAAAGAGGACAAGAAACCAGATGTCCTAGCCATAAATATTGTGACCACCCCAAACGATCCTTTAGGTTTGCCACAAGTCAACCATGAGGAATCTCCTACTACAAAGGGGAAGGATACCGAAGACACAACCGAGCATCCTCCACCCGAAACTCAGGAGGAGCTCCAAAATGCAACACCACCCAGAGCCATTTTGGTAGTCCAGCTACCTGGAAAACCTCACTTGCCTGAAACAGTCGACTCTTTAATCTGTGTTGAACCACCGGTCCAAGAATTTCTGTGTGATTTAACCGAGAGGGGGGTTACACGAAAATTTTTTCTGTCATTGACCTTGGAAGATGTGATGACGCACGAAGCCCTACTGGATACTGCAGCGGACATCACACTCATGTCGCGTGACCTTTTCGAACACCTACGTGTCACTGCTAATTATGCGCACAAAGACTTGAAACTAAGACCTTGCTCCTTAGCTATTCAACCTTATGCACCCTCAAACACGACTGTGTCACACATGTCATTGATACAAATCTCCATTGGGCCCATGACCTTGATCCACCCGGTCTATGTGTCCAATCTCAACTCAATTCCATTGCTGATAGGCAAGGATCTACTTAATCGCTTTGAGCCTCTGATAGACTTCAAGAATCTCAAGCTATGGGCTCAAGTTTGACAACCTCTTCCAACCACTCTACCTGAAGCAACCGGATCACAGTGCTACACTCTTGACACCTTGGATGTTCCAGGAGTCAACCCACTCGCACTGCTGACCCAACAAAGTTTGACGGAAAGTGACCTTGGGGACCAGGCTGAAACAAACACCCCTTTTCAGGTCACCACATCTGACAACCCATCCTTAAATGAACACAGTTCATTTCTTTGCACCCTGAAACCAGGGGCAGTTGATGAAGAGTACTGCCCCCAAGTGGTCAAAGGACTAGCTATCCAAAGCTCCCACGTAGAAGACGTGGTACTGGCTCTCTGGGCTGATAAATCTGCAATCAGCCAGACACTTTTCGACTCTCTACACGAGAAATACCCTGACCTTATGGTCACTAACAAGTCTTTTCATTTCCCTGCTGGGACCAAATCAAACAAAACATTGGTCGCCAGAAGTATCTGCGCCCTCCACCTTCAGTGGAACCACAGACTGCTAACGCATCCCTTCTTGGTCGTTCCCGACCTGCCACATGCAGTCTACATCGGCAGTGATCTTCTTGTGAGACTTGGAACCCAGGTTGATACCATAAACAATGTCTTATGGTCTCTCACCTCAGTTCGAGACGCTCACTCTAAACCAGATCTTGACACTCTAAAGTCAGGCCAGACCATCCCTGAGGCCTGCCAGGTACTGAACACTCAACATTGTCTCATACCTGCTAATGTCACGTGCTACCCGGTCCAACTATGCATTCAAACAAGACAGAAACTTATGCATCCACAAGCATTTTTCCAACCGGCTCCTTTGCTTGACAATCTAGGCTTAACTCTGGAGGCCATGCCCCTTCTAAGCCTAGAATACAGAACCACCACATTACCGGTTAACAATCCCACGGCAGAGACCATCGTCCTCCCCAAGGCCACGCCTCTTGGCTGGCTCATCACCACAGATTTCCACGATTTTGAACTGACTGTTCCTGTGCTAGGCGGCCTCCCTGATTCTCTTTGGGCCGACTCTCTTGAACCTACAGTCATTTACACTAAGCCTTCTAAGGCCATCGCTCTTGTGTCAATACCAACCCCTGACAAAGAGTCAGTGGGACGAATCGACTTGACTAACAATGACCAAATGCTTGTCCAAGCCATTGAACTCCTTCCATCGGAGTCCAATCAGCAAACCAATGACAATCCCAGCGATGCTCCGCCGAAACCAGTCCTCACTATCGCTGAAGAGATTGCACAGGTGGTAGCTGATGCTGATGCCCTAACCTCTGATGAAGAACGTGAAAAACTTCACCAAGTTCTTCTTAAGTATGAACAATCCTTCTCCAAAGACTCCTTGGACTGTGGACTGACCACAATCCACTCAGTACGTATTCCTACACCACCTGACGCCCCTCCAACCTACGTCAGGCAGTACAAGATTCCCTTGGCCTCGTACGGCCCAGTACAAGAAATAATCGATGATTTACTGGACCGTGGCATAATCAGGCCATGCAACAGTACCTACTCGGCTCCCTTATGGCCTGTCCTAAAGCCCAATGGTAAGTGGAGACTCACCATTGATTACAGGAAATTGAACACTCAAGTTCCTCTCTCTAGGTGGCCTATGACTCAACTGGAGCAAGAACTCCCTAGAGTCAAAGATGCCAAATACTTCTCAACACTGGACATTGCTTCTGGTTTTTGGACTATTCCTGTCCAAGCTGAAGACCAACACAAACTGGCCTTCACGTTCGCGAATCGCCAATACACATTCACCCGATGCCCTTTCGGTTATGCCAACTCTCCTGCAGAGTTCAACATTTTCTTGAACAAAGCATGTCCAGACGCCCGAGACAGAGGTAACCTTATCTATGTTGACGACATTCTCATTCGGAGTCCAACTCTGGACACCCACCTCACTGAAATTGACCATGTCCTTGGCCAGCTCATGCGAGCTGGAGCCAAAATTTCTCTCTCCAAATGCCAATGGTGCAAAACCAAAGTCAACTATGTCGGTCTCTTGGTAGGATCCAAAGGGGTACTACCACAAACGGCACGAATTCAAGGTGTGTTAAACATCAAAGCCCCTACCAACATCTCCGAACTCCGGAGCTTCCTAGGGGTATGCAATTACTCACGTCAGTTCATGGAGGATTATGCAGACTTGGCAAAACCCCTTACAGACCTCCTACGAAAGGACACCCCTTTCATTTGGTCTGAGGCTCAAGAACAGGCTATGCTAGCGTTGAAGCAAAAGTTATGCACAGCACCATGTTTGGCCTATCCCAACTGCGACCAGCCATTCTTCTTACAAGTGGGGTTCTCTGCCAACTGCTTAAGTGCTGGATTATACCAAATCTACGACCACGACAAACGAGTCGTGGCCTATGCCAGCAAAACCCTCTCTGGTCCGGAACTGAAATACTCGGACTGTGAAAAAGCCCTTCTGGCCACTGTATGGGCAGTCAAACATTTCTCCAACTATGTAGGAGGCCAGAGAATCACAGTTGAGACTCACCACCAACCAGTGGTCTTCCTCAACAGTCAACGCATCAGAGAAGGCGTTGTAACAAATGCCAGAATAACCTCCTGGTTGATGGTTCTACAAAGCTTTGATGTGGAGGTCCGCTACGCACAAAAGTTGAGAAGCCCTCTCGGCACAGACTTGGCTGCCTGCCAACGGTGCTCTGAGGACACTCCAGGACCATCCATTCGTGCAGAGCCACCTACAGTCACTGAAGACTCAAACCATCACTACTTTGACCAGAACATCTGTCAAGATATGGTCACCGCCTATGTCAATGGTTGTTCTTTTCACCATGAAACTCACATTCGTGCTGGTGTGGGTGTGGCATGGCTGAACAATCAGCCTTGTGAACCCCACAACTATCAACTGGGTTCCCAATCATCTCAGTACGCGGAAATCGCAGGTGTGCTCATTACACTGCAACTTGCTGTAGACCATGGCATTCGCACATTGGTCATCTGCACTGACTCCAACTATGCACGCCTCAGTTTCACTTGTCATTTAGCACTCTGGAAGGCCAAAGGTTTTGTAACCTCCAACCGCAAACCGGTTAAACATCAAGACCTTTTCAAGGCATGTGATCACCTGGTCACCTCCAACAACCTCCAGGTGTACTGGAAAAAGGTCAGAGGTCACTCGCGCACACCAGGTCAGGACAAAGAATGGAATGACCTTGTGGACTCACTTGCAAAACAAGGAGCTATACAAGGCACACCCTGGTCCTTTGATTCTGCTCAGGTGCCGACTTCACAGTCCCACCCACCCACCCCTACAGTCTGCGCAGTCACTAGGGCCCAGACTAACAGGTCCCAAGACACGACACAAACCACAGGTCCCCTTGCGGTTGACCCTGTTTTCACTGACGCTGACCTTATCTCTCTTCAAACCCTTGACCCTGCGGTCCATAAAATGATACAATACATCTCAGATCCTGCACTTAATGCACCATCCGACTCGGATCTCGCTGACACTCCAGACTTGAAGCCACTTTTTGCCGCACGATCATCCTTGCAGCTGCGAAATGGCATTCTAGTTCATGTTTCCGATGAACTCCCTACGCCTGCGCTTGTGGTCCCTCGTAACCAGAGGGGGGTGATGATTGTTCATGCCCATGATCTCCCAAATGCAGGACACAAAGGCGTCAAAGCGACGTACAACGCGCTCAAACAAGTGGCATATTGGCCATACATGCGAAAGGATGTAGCCGACTACATCAAGGGATGTCTCGTATGTTGCCAGTTTCAACCAACCAACCCGATGCATCGAGCACCCCTACAGAAAAGAGGAATTTCATTCCCATGGTCTGACCTCCAAATTGACTGGGTAGGTCCCCTTCCACGGTCAGCCAGAGGAAACAAATACTTCCTCACAGTCACATGTGCTTTCACCAAATGGGTCGAGTGCCTGCCTGCTCCTAATGACACGGCAGAAACCACGGCCTACTTGTTGATGAACCACGTATTCTCTAGGTTTGGTCTGCCAAGCCGAATCAACTCTGACCGCGGCACTCATTTCACCGCCGAAGTCATGCGACAACTGTGGGAAGCCTTGGGAGTTAAAGCTAACTTCCATATTAGCCACCACCCACAATCCTCCGGACAGGTTGAAAGAACCCACCAAACTGTGATCAACATACTGAAGAAGTATGTTTCACCACACCAAAAAGACTGGGATGTAAAACTCCCGCTGGTCTTAATGGCCATCTGAGCCACACCCCATGAAGCTACGGGGGTGTCACCTTTTGAAATGATGACAGGCCGGCAAATGACTTTGCCCCTGCATTTACTCTACCAACCTGGAGAAGCCAGTGTTGCTACAGCTTACACTACTCACCAGTACATGACTGACC